>JBAIAA010000633.1:0-236790 GCA_037893245.1 Crossaster papposus | reverse complement strand
GAGAGTTTGGCTCTCGCTCATGTGGCAGCTAAAATAGTTCACATGGCCCAGGCGCACTCCCGCACAATTAAAATTATTTTCTGAACTAAACTCGGGGCTAAGTTCAGAACCCCAACGAAACTGCACTAAGTTTCTAGAGATCAGTGGTATATGATACTCTCCAAACACTTGAGGAGTGGGGGAATCCAATAATTACAGGTAATTGAGTGAAATTACCTCTCATCGTGGGCCCTCAACCTGTCGCGTCTCTGGAAAAGCTGAGGCCGGATTACTCAATCGACTTCTATATCTATGGGCCGTTTCCGAGTGGCCAAATATACATTCAGACAAAGCTAAATTACAGATAATCGTTTCAACCCCCCTTCAGATCTAACCGAGGAATAAACTATTCAACAGAATGAGTTACAACATACAATAAGACCCTGTACCTAGGTTATTTTTAGCGGAGGGCCACCACCGCACCCGTTGTGATCCGTACGTTGTAAACAGCTTACATGGGTAGTTTTTGCTCGTTGCGCTTAAGGAACTACATGTAGGCCCACATGTCATATAACCCATTTCCACACAATATTATACGGCAACGTTTTATGTATACTCTAGGCCTACAAGTTTAAACAATTTCATCGGATGCAATCCGAATGAGTGAAGGTCTTCTGCTCGGTGGGATCTAGGTCTAACATCATTTATGTCAAGGCATACACATACTCACTAATTTGTTATATGGAAAGAGGTAGGCCCCCCTATAATGATTAAAACAATTGTTTTACTTACCGTTTAACGCTTGCTTGAATAGAATGTTTCGAAGCAAGTGGCTATATTTCGAAGAATCTTTTGTAGCTATGATCAAGTTAAGTTCCAAATCTCCTTGACACCTTACAACCATGTGGACAACGATGAAAACACGTTGAACAATGAAAATCATTCAGCTCGTATTAACGTCATTATAGCCAGCACGTCGCCAATTAAAACTATCAACCAATTGGATCATCATGTTCAGTCAAAGCCGATTGGTTTGATCACCAGTTTCTGCCGATTTAATAATTTTTCTTTCTTTCTCTCTTTCTTTCTTTCCTTTTTCGTTTATATATATATATATATTTTTTTTTTTTTTATCTTTCCTTTTTTTTTTTCCTCCTTTCCTTCTTTTTTCTCTTTCATTTTTTTTTGGGGGGATCCGCGCGTGCGGGGGGCTTCAGCCCCCAAAGCCCCCCCCCTGGACACGCCATAGGACATACGACGTTTTGAAAGTTGAACCACGACGTTTTGAATGTTATGATGTTCTAAAACGGACAGGCAACGTCGTGGTTCAACTTTCAAAACATCGTACTTCAACTTCCAATTAACGTCCAACTTTTGCGCGCTTTTACCTACCAAGGTAGCCGCGTATTCGACCGGTTCTCTCCGCGCG
The DNA here is from genome assembly GCA_037893245.1 of Crossaster papposus. NCBI lineage: Eukaryota > Metazoa > Echinodermata > Asteroidea > Velatida > Solasteridae > Crossaster > Crossaster papposus. The sequence goes on along the minus strand of JBAIAA010000633.1, from coordinate 235,382 downwards.
GATTCAGTCCGCATTCACCAAAAGGCGACAAATATTTAATACATGCTGCAAAAGGTGATGCATTTTCTAAAAAGTTTTTTGTCAATTTATTTAAAGAATTTTTCGAAATAAACCGTAAATATAACAATACTTTTTTCAAACCCTTGTAGATCATACAGCATATTAGCCACACTTGTTCCTGTAATTGTAAAACCTTTCCTGTAATTTTGATGAACAATTACAGTTAAATTAGCTGCTTAGTGGAAGTAATTCTACTTCGAGTTATTTGTCAAACCTTTTATAGAAATTTCAAACAATACGGCAACAGTGTGGTTTTACAAATTCAAGACCTGCTTTTATCATTGCTGTACTTTTTTTCTTTTGCCACATGAATTGCAATTGTACATTTCTGTAAAGCACACCTGCAAGGACTATCTTTCCGTGCCCCACTCTTTCTATCTGGCAAGTGTTCTTTCAAGCACGAGTGGCAGTATGGAGTTTCCAAGATTCTTTTATATGCTAATTTTGACATATAACCGTTGTTCTTTGTTTACATTTTATGTAGTTTTGATAATATCTGCTTATTTGCACTCGACCTTAGAAACTTACATTTGACCCAAGTGTGCTATATATCGCAAAGAATTATGGGGCGATATTAGGTGGAAATAAAAAAAAATTATGGACACGGTCTGAAACCGTATTTTACCTAACGTTCTAAGCTGACAAACTACTAGAATCCATCTAATGATGCAGAACTTTATAGTTGAAGGGCTGTTGTGTTATTAAATAAAGTAACAGTTATCATTCTCATAAAATCTGGCGTGGTGAAATTAATTGTTGAAATTGTTGATTGACGAAACTGATTCACCGAGAACATTGCAAATAAGCCCGAGTGCGAGTGCACTAATTACTGTTCGGCTGAAGCCTATACCAAAATTAAGTGTGCCCAGAAACATGATCTCGTAGATCATGAAATACAAATATGAGGTTTGAATAACATGTGATGTACACTTTGTTTTAAAGAGAAATTCCAGGCTTAATAATATTTTACCTAGTCTAAAAGAATATATGGTAACATACTGACTCCGCAGATAATTTGTTTTGATTTGTTATCAAGAACGACACACGCGCTTATTATATTCACGATTTCTTGTACAAGGGCGCGGCCATATTGTTCAAATTTCCCGCCTCGCCCGGGAAATTATGACGTAGTGTCTGCACCTCAATGTACGTCGCTTTATTGCCTGTTGTTCGCACTGGTATTCCACCTTGACGCGGCCAACTACATTATGCAGACGTATGTTGTACGGCGCCCGACTATTGCGAGTACATGTATTGCATTTCTGTGCAGAATATCGACTTGACGCGCCACAAACTATCGTTTATTTTTGTATTTTCTGAGAAGAATAGAAAATATGTGAGCTAGTAATTATGGCATCAGGGGCCGGTTGCACCAACGGTCTTAAGTGCTGTACTAAAGTTACGAACGAAAATGGGTTGCACCGTCGATGCCTTACGACATGTATTAACTTCCTTGACGTACGCATTGTAACTTACGTGTGGTGTAAGACAACTTTCGTGCAACCGAAAGACATTACGACACAACTGTTGCACCATCACAACTTACGCATTAGTAGGACATGGATTTACGACATAAAATTACGTCTAGTGGGGAGGTGACTTAAATAGTTAGGGTAGCCATACGCGGCAATATGTTTAGGTTAAAGTACAATGTCGTTTAGGATTTTGTTAAGGACAAGATTGAAAACAATACTTCTGCATGTTTATTACCATTTGGTTGTAAAAGAAATAATTATAAAAAAAATATTCAGCTTCACATTAGAAGAGTTTTTGTACTTAGATAACTCGAATTTCGTGTAAAAAACGGCTAAGCAATAAGTTATCAAGAAATCCTTCATAAAATCAGTAGCTGAGGGAAAAGAAGAACCAGACAACATTTAAAAGACGTTTTCTGAGATTGCACATGGGTTAAACTGTTTAGATTTTGTTCAAATGCTTTAATTGTTTCTACTAAAAAACAACACTTATAGCAATGAGTACAAACTAAACAACAAAACAAAAACAGGGTCCAACAAAGTGAAATTGTTAAATCTACAACTCGGATTTGTTTTAATCGAAACGGAACACGGCAAGTCAAAAAGAAAGTAATTCTTTTTTTTTAAATGAGCGAGAGAGAACATGCTCATTATTGACATGCTTAATTGGCGTATCAAGGGTAATCCCTTCATGATTTGGATCATCATCAATGTCAGGCCACTCATTGTCGTCGGGATGCTCATCCATCAGCTCTGCATACATCTGCCCATCTTTGTCTTCAAGAGGCAAACGTCTGGCGAAGTTGTGAAGCATAGCCGTTACAACTATTACCTGGCAAACCTTTTCAATAGGCTGCAGTCTTAGATGTCGAAGACACGCCCACCTACGTTTCCATACTTCAATGCATCTTTCGGCACTGGTTCTTGCAATTTTCTTCGCAATTGGAAATGTTCAGGAAGGAACACGAGGCAAATATATGGAATTACTCACTCTTCAGAAAAAGGTCCAAGATGCTTAAGCTTCGTTATATGAATTTAAAGATCAATAAATTGGAGAATGACGGTAACCATAGCAAAGGACCCTGGGAATACAACCATTCTGATTATGATGAAATGAATTGGTGACATACATGCATTTGTAAACAATCACTAATTATCTGAATAAAACATAAGTGATTGAAAACATGCTGTGTACAGTTTCTATCTAATTTCGGGATTGTAACCTGCGTCGGTCCCAATACAGTTATAATTATACACTAGGACATGTCCTACGACGTGTCGTAAGATATCCATTTTAGGACAAGCCTATAAGTTTTTCGGTGCAACCGCAGTTACGACATGTCTTAGGGTGGTCCTAAATTTCTTATCTTACGACAAGCATGTAGGACATGTTTGGTGCAACCGGCCCCAGGTCCTTCTCCGTATGATTTTGAGCCCACTTTCACATGTACAGTACACATTGTGTATACACTATGCCGTACACAAAAGGGCTCACTTGCATTCCTTGCGCGTGCAGGGCCGCTATCGATCGGGCTTCGCATACTGATGGTGCAGACACTACGTCACAATATTTCGGATGTACCGATAAACCAGAACAAAATGGCGGCTCGCATGACGGTAAGCGCAGTGCGAGGAAATCTCTGTTTTATATGATTACCGAAACCGATAAAAATGAAATAAAAATCAAGTCACAATGGCAATTGACACTCTTTAACATTATGCAATTAGAAACTATGGGTGGAGTTTCCCTTTAAAGAGGCAGATATACTCGCAACCGAAAAACGCATTACAATGCTGCATTGAAAAGGGGATTTATTAAACGGGCTAATTAGGCACTAATTAGTGTTCGGCTGAAGCCTATACCCACATGCCCAGTAACATTATCTTGTATTATGAAATAAAAGTATGAGTTTTTGATAACATGTGAGGTATATTTTGTTTTAAATGTTTCATTCTCATTTTCAAATCTATAAAAATAACTCGAAGTAGGATTACTTAGTTCATTAGGCAGCTAGTTTAACTGTAATTTTTCATCAAAATTACAGGAAAGGTTAAACAAGACTAATATGCTGTATGATCTACAAGGGTTTGAAAAAGTATTGTTATATTTACAGTTTATTTCGAAAAATTCTTTAAATAAATTGACAAAAAAACTTTTAGAAAATGCATCACCTTTTGCAGCATGTATTAAATATTTGTCGCCTTTTGGTGAATGCGGACTGAATCCGCGCGGAGAGAACCGGCCGAATACGCGGCTACCTTGGTAGGTAAAAGCGCGCGAAAGTTGGACGTTCATTGGAAGTTGAAGTACGACGTTTTGAAAGTTGAACCACGACGTTGCCTGTCCGTTTTAGAACATCATAACATTCAAAACGTCGTGGTTCAACTTTCAAAACGTCGTATGTGCTGACATCGAGGCAGAAATGTGCACATAAATCTGCATATAAATCTGCTGTACGTGAGTGCGACATATAGCTAGCTACGCATAATTAAATGTGCAATGAAAATGTACATGTAGTGCCCATCCGTGCGACATCGCACAAATTTGTGTACTAAGAAATCTGCGCAGAACTTGAAATCTAAAATAAAAATATGCGACTTTTCAAAAATCTGCCCAGAAAATATTCATTATCACATAAATCTGTGCAGAAATCTACAATAAAATCTTCCACATCTCAGATATATGCTTAGATATATACGATAACATGTTTGTCATCGTTTAAATTCGCGCAGAATGCGCGAAATCGCAGAATCTGCGATGTGTGATGTCCTTTCAGGGCCACCCTAGTGCCGGATTGGGAAAGCATCCGATTTGCGAATATGTTCGGTTTGCAAAAAGCATCCGAGTTTACAAAAAGCATTCAAACTAGAAAAGCATCCGAATTAAAAAAGCATCCGAGTTTATAAAAAGCATCTGAGCTAGAAAAGCATTCGAATTAAAAAAGCATCCGAACTAGAAAAGCATCCGAATTAAAAAAACATCCGAATTAAAAAGGCATCCGAGTTTACAAAAAGCATCCGAATTACGAATTCATCCGAATTACGAATTCATCCGAATTAAAAAAGCATCCGAGTTTACAAAAAGCATCCGAATTACGAATTCATCCGAATTAAAAAAGCATCCGAGTTTGCAAAAAGCATCCGAATTAGGAATACATCCGAATTAGGAAAGCATCCGAGTTGTAAAAACACGTCCGATCTTTTTGACACTGATTCTGCTCCATAAAAACACATGATGAAATGCCAAGCTAGGGGTACAGTGATTGTACCAGAATGGCCATCTGCAGCCTTCTGGCCCATTTTGTCACCCAAAATGGGTGTTTTCAAGAAATTCTTGATAGCTCAAGTGATATTGCCAAACATTCCGGATCTGTGTATTCCAGGAAGAGGACAATGTATGTCTTACAAACCAGGAAAACGTTTATTCCAAGGATCTTTGCCATTTAAGTTAATTGCCATGAGATATGATTTCAAGCTGTCATGATTTAATTGATCATTTTGAAATTGGTATTATGGTCTGATTTATTTGTTATAACGTTGTTTTTATTTCGAACCATCAGCAGACAATAGGGATCATGACGATCTGGCCTCAAATGTTGCGAGTTTGGCCCATGAGTGGCAATACTTTTCATTATTGTATAATGACCCGTTTGGCCCATGAGTGGCGATATCTTTTACAATTGGAAAGTGACACGTTTGACCCATGAGTGGCGATATCTTTCATTTTGGAAAGTGACACGTTCGATCCATGTGTGTCGATATCTTTCATTATTGTAATGTGATACGTATGATTCATGAGTGGTAACTTAAAACCTTTTGCTCGTCAGGAGCGAATAATTGATCATGAAGATCTGAACTCACAAAATGACTTGTTCGGTTCCATGAGTGACCACTTGTTTATAAATGCTGTAATGATTTAGTTCATTTATGAGAATAATGCGTGTCGAATCACAATTATATTTCAGAAGTATTCGACTACGGAATTTGGAGCGACTTTGCATCCGATATCAACATTGGTGGTAGCGAATATCTCTCTGGATTGGTTTCATCTGTACAGGATACTGTGTTAGCCTCAAAAGCTTGCTCCACTACTGACAAATACCTTGGAGGATGGAAGCGCTGGAAATCTTTCGCCGGTCAGTATAAATTCCAGGTTTTTCCCGTCAAGCGTACGGAGTTGGTCTTATACATCGAACATTTATCGAGATCTGCCGCTTCCATTTCTCCAATTGACACCGCAATTTACAGCATTAGATGGGCACATAATTTAGCGGCTATGTCCTCACCTACTGAGGACAGTTTCGTGAAGTCATTAGCGGAAGGTTGTCGCCGAAAGCTAGCCAAGCCAAAATCGCCCAAGGAGCCGATTTCGCCTGAAGTACTCGCAAAATTAGTTGCAGACAAGGGAAAACAGGACGCATCTATATCAGACATACGTTTACTTTTCGTGTGTCTCGTGTCTTTTGCCGGCATGCTGAGGTGCGAGGAGGCCATTTCCTTGCGTGTTCGCGACATCGCATTTTTCGATGACCACATGACAGTTCACGTGCCTAAAAGGAAAAATGACCAGTACAGGCAAGGGCATACAGTTTACATCGCAAAGACAGGAAATCATACATGTCCCGTCACCATGACCAAATGTTATATCGCCATGTTGGGAGTTTCCAATGTACCGTCTCACTCCCTAGTCTGTAGATTGAGGCATTCCAAGCGAGAAGGTCTAAAACCTTCTAACAAGGCGATTTCTTACACTACCGCCAGAGAGTTGATTGTCAGAGGTTTGTCTTCTTACATCAGTAACATCGCCGCTATCGGTACGCATAGCTTAAGATCAGGAGGTGCTTCTCAAGCTGCTTCTGCAGATGCGGTCAACGAAAGATGTATCATGCGTCAGGGAGGATGGAAGTCAGCATCTTCCAAGGACATGTACATTGAGGACTCAATTTCAAACAAGTTGTCTGTGTCTTGAGCTATGAAGCTTTGAAGTTATTCAAGATTATTTAATTCTTAATTAAATAAGTTACTATTTTTGTTTGTGGATAAGAATGTTATCCTTTCGCCATTACCTAATTTCGAACTTTTTGCTCGCTATTTTTTTGTAGCGGTGAATCCGGGCGTGCGTGACCGTAAACCACCAAGAATAAAACATGGCAAATATAATATGCAAATATTGGTTGGTTGTTGCAAGTCTGTCGCAAGTGCATGTGAGGTTTGTTATCGTGGCTGAAATGAGATTGATAAATTCTCTTTGGCACTGGTAGAGAAGAGAATTATTATCTCATTGTAAGTGTGAGATCGCGTGGTTATTGGAAAGGGTGCTAGTCTTATGCAAATCAGAGATTAGTGTGCAGTGGTGCACGAAGGGTTATAAGTAATGTTTTAAGGTGTGTCAGTCATTCGCGGTCACCACGTCGCACAGTTCATTTATTTTTTGTTTTGTTTTTTGGAATGGGTTTCTTGATAAATATTTATTATTCAATGTATCCCATTTTAATGTTTTGTTTGTTTACGTATATATATTTAAATACTAGGAATCGGAAGTATTTTGTTTTTGATCATTTATTATTTGATCTTGGAGCTTGTCCGCTTCTTCAAGCGCTCGATCGCCTTCGGGGGTCAGACAGGAATTTTCAGAGCATCTTTTTCCTGAACACAAATAAATCCCAGGTTTTGATCTCTGTTTTTCGCCTGTCTCAAGGTCGGTGAAATAAAATGCTTTCATACATGATTTTCTCGTTTTCAAATTCAAAGCGATAGAAATTAATCATTGATAATAATTTAATATTGATAAAGCCCAAAATTGTTTTCAATCATGTAAAATGGTCATGAAATTTATTCAGGTATAGCAGTAAATCCTGTAAAAAGTAAATGATATTTGTTGGAATGATTGCCAATAACGCGTCGGTTGACAAATTTCGAAGTGTTCACCGTAATGGACGACGGTCAATAGGGCTTGTCCATGTATATATGTTAAATGTCCTAATTTAGGAGTTAAAGAACGAATTGTCCAGTTCATTTACAGTTTATTTCTATTTTTACAGTGATCGAGAAAAAATGCTTAATTATTAAATATTTAAGATTATAGTAGCTTATTATGATAGTTAGTTTGGTGAGTACGCTTTCGATTTCAATCGGTAGTAAAGCTTAAATATTGAAGTAGGCTATACATCACCATATAATGCATATTGTAATGTATAAATAACAGAATCGTTCCTACTCAAAGAAATTATTTAAGTTTCTAGGACGAATTTATTTGAATCAAATATCAAAACGTATAATATTCAAACATTGTATAGGTTATAAACATATAGACAAACAAAGTATATTGTATCGTGTATAGCTATTTTTTGTAGCGGTGAATCCGGGCGTGCGTGACCGTAAACCACCAAGAATAAAACATGGCAAATATAATATGCAAATATTTGTTGGTTGTTGCAAGTCTGTCGCAAGTGCATGTGAGGTTTGTTATCGTGGCTGAAATGAGATTTGATTTGCTCCGTTTCACCCAAAGGGCTCTGTGTTAATAAACCCCGGTCACAACGGATCGTACGAAATGTTGTCCTGGTAAGGCCTGGTCACAACGAAACAACGACGCATTTGTTCCACGAAACGACATACAATTTTGGCAGATCGTGGGTCATCGGGGGTCGTCGCAAGACAGTCCTACGAAATTTCGAGCATCGTGGCATCGATGTACATACATGTACGTACGGACGGGTAATGACGCCTTGATCAAGGCTAAAGAAAACTATGCATAGAAAGTTCAAGAAATTAAAAAAACGTATTATTCTCTATTCCACATCTTGTGAAAGTCCAAGGGTGGCATCGAAATGGATTTAGAAATTACAAGTCGATTTGCAAGCGGGGGGGGGGGGGGGGGGGGGGGGGGGGGGGACTACATTGTACGTTTGCACTTTCACAAACATAGCATTCAAATGTATTGTAACGTCGAGCGACACATTAGAGTCAACACACCCCGCTTGTGTACATTGACCGACTCCCATATAGGACTCTTCACCCTGGTGAATTAAGCCGTTGAGGTAACTCCGGTTGGTATTTGAAGACTATAATTTAATTCTTTTAAAGATAAGATTGCTAAATTGCGCGCGTTAAAACTGCGGAAAAAAAGAAGAAAAAAACTTCGGCCAGGACGAGTCCTCGAAACCTGGCGATGAAACCCCGCAAACGAGGAGCCTAACCACTCGGCCATTCGACTACCGGTCAAACATTGTTTCAAATCGATGTAACTTAAGTTTGAAAACTGGAGTAATAGCTCCAATGTAAAAGAATGAAGTAACCCTTTCATTACTCCACCACCATCCCCCCCCCCCCCCCCCCCTCCTCCCCCTTTAAAATAAATCAAGAAAAATACAGAACGTACGTCTGCATTGGTGGTAAGGGGAAAATGAAGAACAAAAAGTAAAGTGGTGTTGACTAAGCAATTCAGGGGTACGGACCTATGACTGAACACATTGACCGACTCCCATATAGGACTAGTCACCCTGGCGAATTAAGCCGCTGAGCTAACTCCGGTTGGTATTTGAAGACTATAATTTAAATCTTTTAAAGATAAGATTGCGAAATTTCGCGCGTTAAAACTGCAAACAAAAAAAACATCGGCCAGGACGAGGACTCGAACCCAGGCGATTAAACCCCGCAAACGAGGAGCCTAACCACTCGGCCATTCGACTACCGGTCAATATCGTTTCAAATCGATGTGACTTATGTTTAAAAACTGAAGTAATAGCTCCAGTGTAGAATGAAGAGAAAAAAAGTTATGTGGTGTTGACCAAGCATTCAGGGGGTCGAACCCGTGACTTTACTCACTGAACGACCACCCATATAGGACTCTTTTGGGTTCTAGGATTCCCGGCCCACCACACATCCTTCCCTGTCCATGTTCATGTAACCCGTAGGCCACGCTACCGTAAAGGGAGGACTGACGGAGCGAGGCCCTAGCTCTTGCCGCCTATGCAAGCAAACGAGCTCCGTCCCTATACTAAGGTGCGCACCTGAACTCCGCGGACAGTACCAGCCTGACGAATTAAGCCGCTGAGCTAACTCCGGTTGGTGATTGAAGACGATCAATTAATTCTTTTATAGATAAGATTGCGAAATCGCGCGCGTTAAAACTGGGAAAAAATGACGTCGGGCAGAACGGGGACTCGAACCCGGACGATGGAACCCCGCAGACGAGGAGCCTAACCACTCGGCCATTCGACTACCAGTCAACACTGTTTGAAATCGATGTGACTTAATAGGTTTGAAAGCTGGAGTAATAGCTCTATCCTACATCTGCTCAAAAGAAGAAGGAGAAACTGTGTTTTCAGGGTTAATGATCCGCCCACGCATTAATTGTCCGAAAATTCGACTTATTTTATGTCGATAGAGGGCGCGCCACAAAAATAAAAGTCACCAGCAAAGCGCGTGCTCAAAGGAAACAACACAAAATCAGACAAACGGCGCTGCCTGGCGACACTCGGGAGTAGGGTGACAATGTATATATTTTTTCATTGGAAATTAAAAAATTTAAATAAAATTGTCTTGTTTGCATTGGGTAAGAATTTTTCAAAAATAATCATCGGTCAACCCACCAAAAATTGAAAAGAATATGACATGCTAGTCGTCATGTTTCTGTAGTCCCTGAACACGTGAAAGTTCTAAGTATTTTAATAAGATCGTGAAAGTATAGACGTTTTAGCCCTTAGGTCTATGGGAATTGATTTGCTCCGTTTCACCCAAAGGGCTCTGTGTTAATAAACCCCGGTCACAACGGATCGTACGAAATGTTGTCCTGGTAAGGCCTGGTCACAACGAACCCACGACGCATTTGTTCTACGAAACGACATACAATTTTGGCAGATCGTGGGTCATCGGGGGTCGTCGCAAGACAGTCCTACGAAATTTCGAGCATCGTGGCATCGATGTACATACATGTACGTACGGACGGGTAATGACGCCTTGATCAAGGCTAAAGAAAACTATGCATAGAAAGTTCAAGAAATTAAAAAAACCGTATTATTCTCTATTCCACATCTTGTGAAAGTCCAAGGGTGGCATCGAAATGGATTTAGAAATTACAAGTCGATTTGCAAGCGGGGGGGGGGGGGGGGGGGGGGGAATACATTGTACGTTTGCACTTTCACAAACATAGCATTCAAATGTATTGTAACGTCGAGCGACACATCAGAGCCACACCCCGCTTGTGTACATTGACCGACTCCCATATAGGACTCTTCACCCTGGTGAATTAAGCCGTTAAGGTAACTCCGGTTGGTATTTGAAGACTATAATTTAATTCTTTTAAAGATAAGATTGCTAAATTGCGCGCGTTAAAACTGCGGAAAAAAAGAAGAAAAAAAACATCGGCCAGGACGAGTCCTCGAACCCTGGCAATGAAACCCCGCAAACGAGGAGCCTAACCACTCGGCCATTCGACTACACAAATTCGACTACACAAATAGAAGTCACCAGCAAAGCGCGGGCTCTAAAGGAAACAACATAAAATCAGACAAATGAACACAAAATCAGACCATGGAGAAATAAGACTTATTTCTCCATGATCAGACAAACGGCGCTGCCTCGCGACACTCGGGAGTAGGGTGGCAACTAATTTTTCATTGGAAATTTAGACATTTAAATAAAATTGTCTTGTTTGCATTGGATAAGAATTTTTCAAACAAAAATCATCGGTCAACCCACCAAAAATTGAAAAGAATATGACATGCTGGTCGTCATGTTTCTGTAGTCCCTGAACACGTGAGAGTTCTAAGTATTTTAATAAGATCGTGAAAGTATAGGCGTTTTAGCACTTAGGTCTATGGGAATTTACTCTGTGATATCACACGGCTGCTGTCTGTGAGCTCACTGTTAATGTTGTTAATAGTGTTACATGTACGTATAACAATGTGAGGTGAGATATAGCCTTGGTCAAGGCGAGTTCGTCGTTATCCGTCCGTCGTTATCCGTTAATGCAAATCAACTGAGGCTACTTTTTCGCCTTGGATCATTGGGTTTTTGAAATCTTATGTGATGTCATTTTCTGCCATTTTCGTTCGAAAACAACACGATAAAACGCAAGGGGTTCACAGGCAGATTTTTAAAAAAAATCAGTATATCACTGCTACATCCTTTTTAGACGTATCCATGGAAAAAAGTGAGTGGGTTCGGAGCACGATTTTTCACAATTTATCGATTATTATTGCCCTTTTTAGGGGAGGTATTTGTCAACGTCGTTTTAGTATTTGTGCACAATCTCTACGTGCATCAACGGTACGTCAACGCTTAATTTTTTCGACTGTTTTTTTTATTTTCAATACAATTTTTGTCATTGGATGATAAAAATTAAGGTAAATAACAACCTTTTACAACTACAAAAGACAAGATGTTAAGATTGGATGCCAAAAACTCTTTATTTTTCGCGTGAGAAAATTGTTCCCCCCTATTTTGAGAATGGACGGTACGTCAGCGTTGCGCAATCACAGTCTCGAAGAGCCCCCACTCCGCCCCCCCCCCCCTGGTTTTTCCTATATTTTGCGCCACATTTCTGGCGCATGACCTCGTATGCGAATACAGATAAAGTATAGGCGGGGCTAAGATGTGAAGTGTCCAATCACAACGTGGTTGAATCCCGACGTCATCAAATTTGATGCAGCATGACATTTAAGACAACATGGAAGATATTCAGCGTCGTCTGTCGTCCGAAAATCTGTCGTGTTGCAGCGAAAATATCCCTCGAAGATTTTAGACCCGAGCAGCGAAAGGCCATTAGAATCCTTTCTTCGTGGTCACGGTACGTGTTTTTGTGAATTTGCCGACAGGTTATGGGAAATCCGTCATTTTTCAGGCAGCCTGAGCCCCATTTTGCTCGGAGCTCGCACGTACGGCCAGGTACTCAGCGTCAGTTTTCAGCGTGTTCGGTCAGTTTCTTATCGCCGCATAATCGGCGTTAACCCAGGCATGCTGGTCTGTGCGTTATCGCCACATTGTATGGTCCAAGCATGGTCCAACGCTGTGGGGAGGGGGCATGTTTACGGCTGCAGAACCAACCTTCAAAGTGATCGCAATATCGTAATTTAAACAGGGACAAGTGTCTTATATCCTCAATAACTCCTCAGATTGTTTTCTTGACAAAATTCAGCCGGCAAGGCATTTAATTATCAGAGTTCCGCGTTTTACCGAGCCACGGTTTTCAGATCAGCTGGATTAGATGCGTGCGATATCATAATGTAGGGCCGATTTCGACACGTTTCAATAGAGTCGCGGCCTTCTCTAGTTGAAAACTCAAAACTACTGAGCAGCTAAACACAACTAGTTTTGACCATAACATTGTCAACATTCAAGAAAATACCCAGCAAAACGAGCGAAAATAACTGCGACCCTCACCAATCAAGCAAGACAGTTCAAATCTTCATGTGTAATCCCTACAAAAAGTACAAGCCTTCGTAAAAATCACTCAACTTTCTCCGATACATTATGTCAACGATGGCGGTGTTCGTAAACACTTGCGAGCTAGCTATGACCTTTCACCGCTAGCTCAAATTATGCAGTTTCTACGCAACGATCGACCAATAAGAAAACGACTATAAAGGTCAGCTTAATCTATTAGCATAATGAGCACCGCCCCCAAAACCTCAACTTAACCAATGATCCAAGGCGTTCAAGTATCTTCAGTTACTCTACATATAATAGTGGCCGCGTGAGGTCGTTTTTGAGCTCTGATTACCGCTGCGCTGTACGTACGGACGGGTTACGTCAGGGGGGGGGGGCGGAGGGGGGGGGGGGCCCTTCGAGACTGTGATTGCGCAACGCTGACGTACCGTCCATTCTCAAAATAGGGGGGAACAATTTTCTCACGCGAAAAATAAAGAGTTTTTGGCATCCAATCTTAACATCTTGTCTTTTGTAGTTGTAAAAGGTTGTTATTTACCTTAATTTTTATCATCCAATGACAAAAATTTTATTGAAAATAAAAAAAACAGTCGAAAAAATTAAGCGTTGACGTACCGTTGATGCACGTAGAGATTGTGCACAAATACTAAAACGACGTTGACAAATACCTCCCCTAAAAAGGGCAATAATAATCGATAAATTGTGAAAAATCGTGCTTCGAACCCACTCACTTTTTTCCATGGATACGTTTAAAAAGGATGTAGCAGTGATATACTGAATTTTTTTAAAAATCTGCCTGTGAACCCCTTGCGTTTTATCGTGTTGTTTTCGAACGAAAATGGCAGAAAATGACATCGCCCCAAAACAAATTCGTGTAGATCGTGCATGTGTATCCGGCTTTGCGGACGTTATATGAATCACTGAATTCGGAGAGCAAGCGCGGAGCAAATTTGTACGTGTTTCAACGGTGCGCTTCGCGGTAGCGATCTATACGTATTTACTGTGTGAGATGTGTGGCTCATGAGCGTGGAAGAACGAATGAGATACATTTCAACGTTGGTGGCGCACTTTGTTGGGCCCCCCCTCCGCCCCCCCCCCCCCCCCCCCCCCTGGGTAACGTCGTAACGATGAACGCCTTGACCAAGGCTAGGTCAGGGGGGGGGGGGGGGGGGGCGGAGGGGGGGGGCCCTTCGAGACTGTGATTGCGCAACGCTGACATACCGTCCATTCTCAAAATAGGGGGAAACAATTTTCTCACGCGAAAAATAAAGAGTTTTTGGCATCCAATCTTAACATCTTGTCTTTTGTAGTTGTAAAAGGTTGTTATTTACCTTAATGTTTATCATCCAATGACAACAATTGTATTGAAAATGAAAAAAGCAGTCGAAAAAATTAAGCGTTGACGTACCGTTCATGCGCGTGGAGATTGTGCACAAATACTCAAACGACGTTAACAAATACCTCCCCTAAAAAGGGCAATAATAATCGATAAATTGTGAAAAATCGTGCTTTGACCCCACTCATTTTTTTCCATGGATACGTTAAAAAAGGATGTAGCAGTGATATACTGAATTTTTAAAAAAATCTGCCTGTGAGTGTGACCCCCTTGCGTTTTATCGTGTTGTTTTCGAACGAAAATGGCAGAAAATGACATCGCCCCAAAACAAATTCGTGTAGATCGTGCCTGTGTACCTGGCTTTGCGGACGTTATATGAATCACTGAATTCGGGGAGCGAGCGCTGACTAATTTGTACGTGTTTCAATGGCGCGCTTCGAGGTAGCGATCATACGTATTTACTGTGTGAGATGTACTGTGCGACTCATGAGCGTGGAAGAACAAGTCAAAGGTAAAATGCTCTGAGAGCATAATAAAAGGGCCAACGGGTTTCCAGTTAAAGTAAAATGCTGTGCGAGCATTCCAGCTAAAGTAAAATGCTGTCTCAGCACTGCACTCGCGTCAAAAAGGAAGTGGACAAGAGAATGCCAACGAGTTTTACCTCTTACCCCCCAACAAGCGCAGACCGAGCGAAAGGTCAGCAGGTGTGGGCCACTAGTTCGGTGTGGGCGGGTCGAAACCGTTGCCCTCCCACCTCGCCCCCTCCTCCCATAGCAGCATGGACTCACAATCGGGTAGTCTAAAGCACCGACTCAATGAGCCAATGAGAGAGAGACACACGCATTGGAGGGGAAAGCGCTGCACTCTCTGCGAGAGAGAGAAGGCCGCAACGCAAGAGAGTGGGAAGGCGATCACCGGCTATGTAACGCGGTCGGTGGTCACGTAGCTGAATAACTGGCACGAAATGGACGGCGCGTAAACAATAACTCGTGCTCGCGCGATAGGGCGGATGAGCACGAGCTTATAAATAAGCTTATAATGGGCTTATTAACGGATAATCTCGACACGCGCTGTGGGCCCACGGTGAAGTTCACTTCTTACCCGCTCTGTGCGCGCTGTGTATCAAGTAGTAAGTATGCTGCTGTTGGCGCTCACATGTTTCCGTGCGAAAGTTGTTGAGTATTGAAGCAAGGTGACATCGGTTTTTTTGGAATCCGGCACACGTGTCGGATGAATTAGAGAAAGCGTGCGTTCGCTGTGTATTTGCGAGCGTTTGTGAGACAAATGCGCGCAAGGCACAGCTACGTACGGTGGTCTAAAGGGGGAGAAAGAAGGCGGTGCTAAGTAGAATTGTCATTGTCAACTGACGTGATGACCTGTTGCAGTGTATGAAGTGCAACCCTATGCAGGCACAGGCGCTCATGCATTAGGTGTAGCTGACAGATGCTGAAAGTACGCCGGCGCAGATGTGCATGCAAAGCGGAGCGAAGGCTGTCAAGTGTCTTGGGCTAGCTGGAGGGTGTAGGTTAGAATTATGGGCGTAGCTAGTATGCGCCAGAGTAGAAGAGCGTGCATAGCGGCACCTAGGACCTCTCAGACAGTGTCGTCAGTGCAGGAGAGCGCGCAGCGTATATCGAACATTGGTGATAGTACTCTTTATAGCAACGCAAAACCAAAATTGAACTCCATCCAAGCCGTAAATGCTATCTTACGATGACCCACCAGCATTAGTGTATGCAAATAAATGCAGTGATACGGTACGGTGCTAACCAGTTAACATCTACTGCTCGGTGGGAGGGCAACGGTTTTGACCCGCCCACACCGAACTAGTGGCCCACACCTGCTGACCTTTCGCTCGGTCTGCGCTTGTTGGGGGGTAAGAGGTAAAACTCGTTGGCATTCTCTTGTCCACTTCCTTTTTGACGCGAGTGCAGTGCTGAGACAGCATTTTACTTTAGCTGGAATGCTCGCACAGCATTTTACTTTAACTGGAAACCCGTTGGCCCTTTTATTATGCTCTCAGAGCATTTTACCTTTGACTTGTCCACTTTCTTTTATTTAGTAGCTTGTGTTTGAACAGTAAGAAGTTTTTCGCGCGCCGACAGAATGCAGTCACCGTCCGCCGCCATGGCAACAAGCTCACGCAAGCGCGCTTCGAGCGCGTCACGGTTGTCGGCGCGACTGTCGTAAGCGGCAAACTCGGCGTCGACAGCGGCCGACTGCAACTGCCGCAGACGCTCGCGCTGCTCTTTGCGCTTCGGTTGCGCCCGCTTTTGCGGTGGCGGCGCTGCGCTGCTTGGCTGCGCGGATGTGCTGGTGGCGGCGCGCTTGGGCAGATTTTTCACTGCAACGCTCGCGCGCTTCTTTTTGGCTTTCGCCGTACGAGCGCCAGCGACGTGACCGAGCATCGTCATGTCGGCGCCGGGCGACTGTACGATTTGCATGGCAGGCGTTGGGAGCGACGTCTGCTCGACCGTCACGGGCGGCGCCAGCAGCGCTTTTGCGCCCGTTTGCGCCCACCACTGCGCATCCTCTTTGAAGAGGAGCTCGATGATGGTGGCCGGCGACGGCGGCAGCAGCGCTTTGACGCCCGTGTGCGCCCACCACTGCGCATCCTCTTTGAAGAGGCGGGCGATACGCCGCTTGTGCGTGCGCAGTCGGCGCAATTTCTCGTATGCCGCGTAGAGGCGCGCGCAATGTACTCGGAGGGTAGACTTGACCCAAGTCGGACTTACCATGGAGTTAAGACTACCAATTTGCTTTCGTCAATCCGGCCGAATAGTTATGTGCTTTGTTGGCCTTAGAAAAAAGGCGCCGTCATCTGGTTGTCGTTCCGCTATCGGCATCAACGCGATGTCATCATGTCAGTGCAGTAAATCCGACTTGACGGATCGGCCAATCAAACCCCCCGCGGTGATATGTAGTTATTCATAAATTATTTGCATACGCATCACATGGTTATCGATGCATGCCAAATAAGTCCGCCAATCGGTACGGACTCGCTAGACCGCTAATAACGGACTATGGAGGAATGGTAGGCAGTACTGTCACTAGATGCCTTTTTCAAATTAAATAACTGCGTCCATACTTCGTTTATTTAGTTAGAGTATGGTATAGTGAAAACTTAACGGCCGGACAATGTACACGATAGCAAGACTATTAAACCGTTTGTACATTTACACATAATGTACACAATGCACATGTGTATGTACATTGTACATCACAATGTCCACGTATGTCCGTCACACAACTGGGTCAAAGTTCATATTATTACAGATATATGCTAATTTATACAATTCTGCAATTTGATTGGCCTCTACCGTTTTCGGTAGATGAGCCCATAGGTTGTGTACAAACGTGTGGCACATCCGTCAAGTCGGGATTTCTGAACCACACATGAGCATGGGTGGCGCATGAGGGCGCGCTACTGATAAGCGTGGACGTGACGCGAGGCGCACAGTGTGGATGACCATGAGCAATGTTACCACATAATCCCGACTTGGATCAAGTCTACTCGGAGGGCAGCTGGCTGCACTTGCCGGCACACTTCTGTTTGTGCGGCAGTGAGGTGCCCTTGTACTGCGGCGGGCTGTTGTTGCAGAGTGTCAGCTCACTCTCTCGCTTGGTGATGGTGAGCGGCGCCGGCGCATGGAACTTGGGGCGTCGCTTTCGACGCGGAATGCGCGCCATGCGGTCGCGACGCGCGTCCAGCCATATGTGCATAAACTGCGTGTAGAGCAGCTGCACGTGCTGGGCCGGACGCGTGTCGTCGCGTGGCTGCGCGGAGTGACTGCGCCGACGCCGATTGATCTTATGCGCCCTATCGCGCGAGCACGAGTGCGCCCGCGCGCGATGCGCCGCCTGCGGCCCGGTGTTGTCGCCGCAGGGCAACTTGGGCATGTGCGCTTGTATCTCGTGCGCGTCGCTAGTGTACTGCGACTGGCTGCTGTCGACGAGTGGCAGCTCACTCTCCCGCGCCCCGTAGGGTTTGCGACGCAGTCGGCGACGCGGCGACGCCTTGGGCGGCCGTCGCTTGTCGGCCGCACTGCGCGCCATTATTTTTTTTAGTTTTGTGTTTTGTTTTTGTTTTGAAGGTTTTTTTACGTTTTTTTCTCTTACCTCTTACAAGCAATCGTCTATCGCTTGTTGTGCCCGGAAATCGATGCGTAGATTCCGAGCGAAGGAAACCTGCAAAAAAACACAATGTAAGTTTGCCGATGTGCGAACAAACAGCAAACGGTTGTTGAGTATAGATGCAAGTTGACACCTCGGTACACGTTGTTCCCACACAGAACAGAACCACCCGTTACAGTTAGTCGAGCCACTAACCTACCCGACTCTAAATAAACCAATCAGCCTACTTTGCCGTCAGACCTACGGTGTTGCGTCTTGCCACAGACCTACGGGCTACTAGTATGTATATACTATATAGTACTGTACACCATTACATTGTTCTCCGTATACCCATTAGCTCCTACCCTGTGAGGAGATAGCACTAGTCAATAGCAGCTGCTACTTCGTTGTTTCTGTCTTAATTGTCTAAATTGGTCACTTTTGAAGCCAAAATACGTTTTAGCTTCGTTATTTCGGGTGTTTTGTTATTTTTTTTAACCTCCCCCCCCCCTCCTGCGAGTCGGCGTCGTCGTTGTCATCGGCGAACGTCTGCGATTGTGATGATATTGCCCAGCGTCAAGTTGCCGTTGTGCTTCACTACAAAGGGCACACTGTGACTGCTGCAAAAAAAGCGAAATAGTTTGACAATTTTCAGCAGGAAATGAAACAAAATTGCGACAGAAGCAAGAAAGTTAGACAGAAACACAGAATTGACCGAAATTGCCGATAATTTGAAGCGATTCAGACAGCGAAAATTATTACCAGAGCTGAAATTTGTGGTTGTGTGCGCAAGCGTTTTGGCGGCATTTGCGCAGCGCACACTTGCAAACAACGCCGCACAATTGCGCAGTACATGCGCACTGACACTAGCAAATGCTAAAACGCCCGAAACTCACAAAAACGCAAGAAATATCACACATTCTTGCCGCGGCGCTGCCACTCCCAGCCGGGCGAACCCGTTGGGTGTGACGCTCCCGCGTCACCCTCACATGTCAGATGGTCAGATTCGTATGACAACCCCCTCTGTCGTCGAACTAAGGAAATTCATTCACATGTCAGTTGCAACCACTGACCTCTACACCTGGACGGACCATTGTCCATATTCTGCTGTGCTAACGCTTGAAGTCGGCGCGAACTGGAAGTGCAACATGGCGGACCCGAGACGTCACTGCTGTGAGCCAATGAAATGTCCAGGTGTGGAGGACAGCGGATTTATTCTGTACATTTTGTATTTATAAACATTACGTAATACGTATCGTACCAACACCTGGACATTTCATTGGCTCACAGAGTCACGTCGTGGGTCCGCCATGTTGCACTTCTCCGCATGCCGACTTCAAAATGAAACAATGATGATCTGTCCATGTATAGAGGTCAGTGGTTGCAACCCAGTCTCCTTCTTAAATTGTGTACATATCACAATTGACCAATTGTGTGTATATCACAATTTAAGAAACTGTACATGCGCAGTAATGCTGGCAAAACGGAGGTTGGCCCTCAAAGAGTGAATAAACAAGTGTATGATGTTCTTATTAGTTGCAGTAGTTGTTTAAGTTTGGGATTGGAAAAGGAAAAAGTCGGGTTAGGGTACAAGAAAAAAACAATTCATATTACCGCATTAACAGCAATTCTTATTATTGTTATTATTTGACGCAAGTTTAATTGCATTGTATCTCAAGTTTTGTTTTTCTTTCTGTACCCTAACCCGACTTTTCCCTTATTCTACCCCAAAACAAAGTAATGAACTTAAACCAACTAATTCAAGTAATAAGAACATCATACACTTGTACACTTGTTTATTCACTCTTTCAAGACCAACCTCCGTTTTGCCGGTATTACTGCGCATGTACAGTTTCTTAAATTGTGATATACACACAATTGGTCAATTGTGATATGTACACAATTTAAGAAGAGACTGGGTTGGTCAGATGGTCAGATTCGTATGACAACCCCCTCTGTCGTCGAACTGAGGAAATTAATTTTCACACTTTTTTTTGTCATTGTCAGATGGTCAGATTTGTATGACAACCCCCTCTGAGAAGTCGAAAATCAAAATTCTGTCCCAATAGAACTCATGCCCTTGATCTCCTGATCATTTTCGTTATTGGGTTCTTTTCGATTCCGTGGAGCGATCGCGAGTTATTCCAGTCGGACTGAAGAAGAAAGAAAGAATAAAATTAACGCAAAATCGGTGCACTGGCAAAGTAAGGGTGCCGCGGCGCTGCCACTCCCAGCCTGGCGAACCCGTTGGGCGTGACGCTCCCGCGTCACCCTAGATGAATGAGATACATTTCAACGTTGGTGGCGCACTGAGATATGACGTTTTGAACACCGAATAGCGATCAGTGATAGCACCCTTCGGCATAGAACGGCCGTCGGCTATTTTCACCATGCATACCACCGCGACGTCATCATCAAACAATATGGCGGATTGGTAATGGAAGTTGTTGAAGTTGTCTTTTGACGAGACGGAGGAACAATAACTTCACATGCTTTGCATGCTTAAAATAGTTTAAATTGTCTTTGGTCATAGTTCCCCAAGCCTGTAACAGATAAAGGAGAGGCATTTTATTGACATGGGTGGCGTAAACTCAACATCACCAGACGCGGTAATTGGGCGGGAACCGCAGCAACAGCCGGAACGACAAACATCAACGCGGTCCAAGGCGGCTGATTCTAACGTACACGCCGACAACGAGCGGGTGTCGAGATTGGTGCAAGCCATGACCGCATCGCCGAGGAAGCAAAGGCAAGGAGCGTGGACTACTGCTGACGAAGGATTTGATGGTTACAAAGTACGAAAGGCAATTACTAGAATTAGTAGAATTTTTTTATTACATTAATTACAGGCCCCTTAACATGCATTCGGCATCCGTTAATATTCCTGAACCAACATAATTTGTTTTTTAAATTAACATTTGACCGGTACATGTACATATTTGTACAGTTGTTTTCCTAGTTTCGGATTTTTCCTAGTTACGGATCGCTTCAAATAAAAACCTACTTCTTATGTCTTGGTCTCCAATACTTTTTTTATAGATGAAGTGCACATAACTAGCAATAATACTAGCATGACTAGTGTGTGCCTGGTGTGCTGCACTGGGTCACGCATCGGGACACACAAAAAATTGGTTGAAAAATTTACTTTTTCGTGCGCATTCTGTGCAAGGAATTGTCGAGTCGCAATTATACCGGGTGTATTCTCTAGTCTTAGCTATTACTATCTGGAATATAATCTTTATACCTCCAACATTTTGAGAAATGTTGGCATTTTTCAGTCGAACTGCAACGCACAGAAATGTTAAGGATCCCATTATAATCTAATGACCCGTGACGTCATTTGAGTGTGCAAAGTGCACCTGGAGGGCGCTTCACGAGTTGAGATGCGACGGCTGTTTTGTGTTGCATTTAACCTCCAAACAAGGTATAATGTTATCATGAACGGGGTTGTTTCGACAATTCACCATTCAGACGCTGTGATTTATAATTTAAAAAAATGCAAACATTGCTCGGGATTTGGGGTAAGATTAAGCAATATTCCAGATAGTAATAGCTGAGAGATTAGAGAATACACCCAGTATAATTGCGACTCCACAATTCCTCGCACAGAATTTGCACAAAAAAACCAAAGTTTTCAACCAATTTTAGTGTCCCGATGTGTGACCCTGCTGTATCGCAGCATACCGGGACACACTAGTGGGACTAAAAAGAAACATACAAGTAGCTTCTTGACACACAAATATCTTTTCAATAAACTATCCAGAAAAGTAATTTTGGCTAGATTCTCGACTCGTACTTGACATGTTTGGACGGTTTGTGGAAAATCACGGGAGCCGCAAAACCACGAAAAAAATATTCTACAACATTTGATTTCGCCTTTTTGTAGTCTACAGTTGTATTAACTCATGCATTTTTTACTTGTTGAGTAAAAATAGTAAAATCTGCCAAAGAGCAAAGACTGAATCATGTACATGTATTGGTTCCTAGTTCAGGATCGCGCGTAAAATACATAGTCTACGCGCGGAAGGGATTTCATATGATGTGTTCTGTGATGTGATTAAAGTCTGAAGTTTTCTGCTTTATAAATGCTAAATTCTGCTTTCTTCTGCTTTATAATTCACAAAATCCGTTTTCTTCTGCTTTCTTGAATTAGGCTTCCTCCATCCAGATTTCATATCGCCCCTCAAAATTTTCTGCTGCGTTTTGGTATCGGAGGCATTAGTATACTACGCGTACGGCGGCCGGCCGGCAGGGCACAAGCTAGCACACCGCGTGCAATGTATGCACAATCACTGCATGCAATGTATGTTTATAATGCTGTGGTCATGTTGTACATGTAGGCAGTGACCGCACACTACTGCTACACAGCTAGCTACAAGCGGTCGACATGGTAACGGTGAATGAATGCACATACTCCACACAGCAGTGGAATAATACCGCGAATGGGCTGCACGTGACAAACGTATACATGTACAATGTGTTGTGCAATGCTAGTTACTACACTACATGCAGTGTAGTTAGTACAACAACAAGCCTAGTCTTGTTTGCAAGACGATCTTCGCGATGCGGGGCGCCCTCTAACGTACGCCGTAGACCACGCGCGAATAACCTTCGATGTTATCGAAGGTCATTGCGTGTATGGTACGGCGTACGTTAAAGGACGCCCGCATCGGCGGCCAACGCGCGCTGCATATACCGCGATTAAGATCGTCTTGCAAACAAGACTACAACAAGCCTTGCTCGATCGATCGTGAACGTACCGTATTTAACAACAATCACTTGTCACTGTTTCAACTTTCGACATGGCTTTTACGCGATAATTTTCACATATTGGATGATATTGTAGAGGGTAAATATGATTTATTACGATGTATTTTGAAGGATTTCATTCTTCTTATTTATCAAA
Source organism: Crossaster papposus (assembly GCA_037893245.1). NCBI lineage: Eukaryota > Metazoa > Echinodermata > Asteroidea > Velatida > Solasteridae > Crossaster > Crossaster papposus. The sequence continues at coordinate 212,101 of JBAIAA010000633.1, read as the reverse complement.
ATCACTCGGATTGCTCATTATCAGTCATTTTGATAGTTTTTCCTGGTTCATTTTTCAAACTTTCTTCAAAACCGCGTTTTCCGCTTTCTTGGGCCGATTTTGCCGATTCCGCGATTTTCGCGGAAAATCCGCATCGCGGAAAACTTCGGACTTTAGATGTGATGGGTCAAGTTTATCGGCTCGTTGCCGCGCCACATTGGTACGGCAGCGCGCGCTACACGGACAAAACATTTCAATTGCAAGTCAATTTCAAACTTTATTGGAAGTGGAAGTATTTGAAATGTATTTTAAACTGTATTTATATACATGTAAATTAATAAATGCTTTATCAGAAATATAGTTTTGATTCGGGTTGGTTCTAGCATGGAGGATGTCCTTATTCCTCCATAGTGTGATTATTTTTCATGTACGAAGCAGTTCTGTACCAGATCCGGAATTGGGTAAACCGATCCGCAACTAGGAAAAGTGATGTCGGTACTTTTTATGTCGTATTTTCAAAATAAATCGTGCATAAATATAAAAAAAAATGTAGTTTCTTCATCACTCGAGGTAAACTACAATAATATTTCATTTGAATTTCGAGGATTAGACTTGTCGAAAACTGCCTGAATATTGTTTGCGTTCCATGGGTACTGGCACTGCACATTCTCAGTGGGTGTTTCAGGGACTTTTTACCATATTAATTTTGAACCAAATTTCAATAACCATAACAAATTTTGAATGAAGGTAGCCCAGTATCGCATGGCGGGGGGAGTCTAGAATATGAAGCTACTGAAAGTGGGTGAACATCATGTGAAAGAGGGTGCCATGTGCAATATCTACACAATGTACACATTGAAGAACGGAAAAAGAAACGAGACAGTGAAAAGCAAAATAAACACTTTGTTTTGGTCGAATGAGAGGCGAGGGTGTTTTTTTATCATTCCAAAATGACTTTTTTTAAAACTTGATATAAGGCAAACGGAAAATTCCAACATGGAGGAATAAAAACAAACCCCTCCATGATTCTAATGACACTATTTCTTGGAAAGTGGGCTTTGGCGAATTTAGCAATTTTGGAAACGATTTTGATTCCGTCTGGGAATCGCGAATGCATTTGGAATCGATTCTGTCATGTGGGGCATCATCACTCTTAGAGAGTCATTAGTTATTAATCGGGCCGCAAACCATTGATTGACCATCTGAAAGACAATTTGTTCGAAAAACATGATTTTTTTTACTCTCTAACCATTGTGATCCCTACACAGATTGAAGCATTACACTACATGTACATACACTTATTATGTAGGGGTCATGTCAGTGGCATGAAGGTCATCTCTGTATGGGCTCAACCATTTTTGGAAGGAGGAATTATCTTTTCATTGGGCAAAAGTGCTGTGGTCTTGTGGTGTGGAGCATTGAATATGTAATCTGTGGATAAAGTGAATAAGATTAATACTGCTGCAAACTGCTTACTGGCTGGAATGACCTGAAATATACAAATCAAATAAGTTAAGAGGGCCTAATATTTCGATCTTAACAAGATCTTCTTCAGAGACTAAATGACTGTGTACAAGAAACAAACATAAAGTAACAGATTGTGGGTTTGAATCTGTCCTTGGACTACAGTGTGTGTGCCCTTGGGCAAGGCACTTTGTCACTCCATAGAGAAAGGAACAGAAGAAGATTGAACTACTGTCCCCCCCCCCCCCCCCCTCTAATAAAAACTGACCAATTAGCTGTTATCGGCAGGGTCAAGCTGCCCCATAGCCAAACTGCACTGACAGCCTGCAGAGTGGTCATAAAATGTTGTGACCTTAGGTTTCACAGGCTCTCCTTTGTACAATAGAGGAATAATCCTCCATGTTTGTTTGTACTGCCCATACATTGCTGAATTTCACTGGTAATACCAACATCTTCCCTGTGAGACTTGTGTTATAGCGCCTATACTGATGTCACTGTCACTGCTAGCTCAGTTCTTTACTGGAGTTAAAATTTCACAGTAAAGCGAAACATTTCGCATGCGCAGTTGCTTACTTTCAGCCATGTTTTTCTAAAGTGGATGTGCAGTTGTTGGGTTTTCGACGTGGTTTCCATTGATGTTTTTATCCAACAAAAAAACGGCCTTATTTTTGGTGAGTTGTTATCCTTATTATGAAAATCGTTATCATTAATATGTTGTTCACAAAATATGATATTTTAATGGACTGCTCGATCTTGCTGGTTCAAGAAATAGTGCATTTTGTTCGTCATGACTTGGACGTTCTGGCGATGGTTGACATGTTCGCCAGTGTTAGCCAACCGCAAACCATGCTTTCAAAAATGTGTTGTTTTTTGTAAACGTTTTTCAAAGCTGCTTGGCATAGAACAAAATATGGAATGGAATCTTTACGCCTCCTTTTAGTTGTGTACAAAGAACTAGCAGTAGTCGCGGAGAATTGAGTGCATTTTCATAAAGTCTTTTTATTCTGTTTAAATACACATGACATGGAGAGGTGTTTTGAATTGCACATTAATACAATTGGAAACGTTCAGATATCGTCGAGCATGCACTCAGCAGGATCTTACCCAAAATGTTGTTAGTAAGTAGTAACATAATCCCGAACTACCTTCCTACGTACAGTAGGGTGTGTGCAAAATCAAAGTGATTTGAGGATTGAGGACTATATGTAGGGATCCGATCTGGTCCCCCCTTCCAAAAACGGTAGCACCCCTATTTTTAAATTGTATTAGTCCCCCAATATGGGCAACACCCAGGAGACTACAGAGAACTGGTGATGTGGCAGTCCTTGTACCCTTCAAGCCATTCTTACATTAGATGAATTGAAGAGTACAACAAAGAACAACCATTACCAGTTTCCCCCCTGTCTCGTTACTTCACAGGTATGTGGGATTTATTTGAATTCTTTTCATAAATGATACCAATATGTTCATAGATTGCCTAGATGCCATTCTAGTTAAGTTTCACTTATGGGAAAATAGTAATTTTATCATTTAAACCTTGACCATCCTTTTAAGTATACTGAAGACACACACAAGTTTGTGACTTTCTACTGCAGAGTCATGATTTTGATTTAGGAATATCTTGTTTTCCTGATAGAGTTTTGATTAATTAAGTTGTGTTTCTGGAAGTGAAGATTTTATAGAATATCTTAATGCTAAGGTTTGTGCTAGATTACTTTTCCAAGTTTATGTATTGTGAGGAGGAAAAGTCAGCGTAGCTTTCAATTTTAGAAGTTTATTAATTTTCATTGTATAGCTACATGTACATGTGCATACACCTGTACCTATCTACATGTACATTCGACCAATGGTCTGAAACAATAAGGACTCTGTGTGGCACCTTCAGGTCTGGTAGAGTCGTTAACTCTAAGCCCTGGGGGCTTGGTCAATGCCATTTTATATCACTCTAGGGTCAGTATAGCCAGGATAGCCTGGGATAGTTTCCTCTTGTTTACAGCATGCACAGGTACATGTATAACCTCCCTCGGGTTTTGGTATCAGAGGCAAGTGCCAGGCTAGGCTATGAAGACTGGGTATTGTAGCAAAGTTGACTTTATTGGTTATATAGTACCAAGACCTTGCCACGAACTGGTGTTTTGAGTTAATGTTTTCTTTATTCTTTTATCTAATGTGTTTCTTTACTTGGTTTCTGTTCCTTGCTCTATGGGTTATTGAGTGTTTAAGGGTTGTTGCCTCAGAATAAACACATTTCCTAGTGGCCTATGTGCCTAATGAGCGTTACACTGCACAAGTGTTTGATAGCAGATATACCAGGTCTTGGAATAGGTATTTAAAGGGATTAGTTTAATTATGTAGTTATTTCTTTAGTTTTAAATATATAAGTTGTATCATTCTTACATTAGATGAATTGAAGAGTGTAGGGATCCGATCTGGTCCCCCCTTCCAAAAACGGTAGCACCCCTATTTTTAAATTGTATTAGTCCCCCAATATGGGCAACACCCAGGAGACTACAGAGAACTGGTGATGTGGCAGTCCTTGTACCCTTCAAGCCATTCTTACATTAGATGAATTGAAGAGTACAACAAAGAACAACCATTACCAGTTTCCCCCCTGTCTCGTTACTTCACAGGTATGTGGGATTTATTTGAATTCTTTTCATAAATGATACCAATATGTTCATAGATTGCCTAGATGCCATTCTAGTTAAGTTTCACTTATGGGAAAATAGTAATTTTATCATTTAAACCTTGACCATCCTTTTAAGTATACTGAAGACACACACAAGTTTGTGACTTTCTACTGCAGAGTCATGATTTTGATTTAGGAATATCTTGTTTTCCTGATGGAGTTTTGATTAATTAAGTTGTGTTTCTGGAAGTGAAGATTTTATAGAATATCTTAATGCTAAGGTTTGTGCTAGATTACTTTTCCAAGTTTATGTATTGTGAGGAGGAAAAGTCAGCGTAGCTTTCAATTTTAGAAGTTTATTAATTTTCATTGTATAGCTACATGTACATGTGCATACACCTGTACCTATCTACATGTACATTCGACCAATGGTCTGAAACAATAAGGACTCTGTGTGGCACCTTCAGGTCTGGTAGAGTCGTTAACTCCAAGCCCTGGGGGCTTGGTCAATGCCATTTTATATCACTCTAGGGTCAGTATAGCCAGGATAGCCTGGGATAGTTTCCTCTTGTTTACAGCATGCACAGGTACATGTATAACCTCCCTCGGGTTTTGGTATCAGAGGCAAGTGCCAGGCTAGGCTATGAAGACTGGGTATTGTAGCAAAGTTGACTTTATTGGTTATATAGTACCAAGACCTTGCCACGGTCCCTGAACTGGTGTTTTGAGTTAATGTTTTCTTTATTCTTTTATCTAATGTGTTTCTTTACTCGGTTTCTGTTCCTTGCTCTATGGGTTATTGAGTGTTTAAGGGTTGTTGCCTCAGAATAAACACATTTCCTAGTGGCCTATGTGCCTAATGAGCGTTACACTGCACAAGTGTTTGATAGCAGATATACCAGGTCTTGGAATAGGTATTTAAAGGGATTAGTTTAATTATGTAGTTATTTCTTTAGTTTTAAATATATAAGTTGTATCATTCTTACATTAGATGAATTGAAGAGTACAACAAAGAACAACCATTACCAGTTTTCCCCCTGTCTCGTTACTTCACAGTACGCCTACCTGTGACTTGTCCGAGTCACCCGTGGGTGCAACATATAGGGTTAGCGTTAGAGTTATAAGTTTAGGCCAAGTAAAATATATAAAAGAGTTTTTCGTCATTAAAAAAATTATTTTAGTTGTTGTAGGATGCAGTTTTTTATTTTCCTTTGGCACTATTCTATACGGGTTGTGTCAAATGATAATTTTTTTTCTTATTTTTTAGATTTATTCATCTGGTTGCCACTGAAAAAGTTCAATTATGTGCAAATTATACCATGGGAGATGATTTTCGAAGTCTTTGCAGGCTTTGTTGAGAACATAGAGCAATTAAACCCGGAAGAAATCCTCATAGTAAACACACTAATACTAAACTCATTTCACGAGCCCTGAACATAGATGTTACTACTGATGACAAGAATGTGCATCCTGAGTTGGTTTGCTACAACTGCATAACAAAAATAGCAAAACCAGAAAAGAGGTATTAGGTGCAGCAACCACGTCCATCATTTTGTAAAAACTGCTTTTACTGTTTGCCTCAGAATTTATTACCTTCGATGACATTGCCAATGCACATGGACTTGTAATATGGCGCGGTAAACACTTTAAACAGGCGATGCAATTAACTGAAAGTGGAGAACATCTTAGACTGTACCCTGACTTAACCTGGAAAACAATTGTCTGTAGAAGAGACATTTCAACTAGTACATTTTTTAGAAAATCTCTGCATTTTTTTAAGAGAGCCAAATCACATCATTGATCTTGTACGTACATTCAGTCACAAATAACAATATTTGTATTGAAAACAAGTATTTTGAAGGCATCGTTGCCACAAAACGAGGCTTGCGAGGAGAAATTTCAGTAACAATAACTGGTAGTGATTGGCTCAAAACCTACCCATCCAGTACAATCCGACACAGCAACTGCACTCTTCTGGTGCAAAAGACATCTGGTAGATGCCTGCCATGCAAGCTGCACCGAGGAGATTTGTTCTCCATTGGCAAAAGGATAAAAAACCAACAACATTCAGGGGTCAGCACAGCCACAAGAAATGACCGACTAAGTCATGCCCAACTCATTAAGAAGACTTCTGCTCTAAGTCTAAGCAATGAAAAACTACAACTTTGCCAAAAAATACAACGCTTGACAATTAAAATAGATGAATTAATAAATGCGGAAGGTGTGTTGCTCCCCCCCCCCCCCCCCCCCCCCCCCCCCCCCCCCCCCCCACCGAAGAAGAGTTGTTGGTAAAATCCATTAAAGGCAACGATGCAGCTCTAAAGAAAATACTTGGCCAAGGTTTACCAGCCTATCTGCTCCTGGGAGCAACAAAAAGAGACTAGTGCGTCGAAAGGTAGAGGAATGCGTTGGCATCTGGTGATACTGTTCCTTTCTCTATGGTCACTCATTGCTTCTCTCCACCCAGAAATACATGGGTACCTGTGGGGGCAGAGATGGTTATTGTGGTTGATTTTAGCTGCTTTGTGCCGAAAAGGCAGCATTGAGCTGTATACTCCCCAGGGAGCTGAAATGATATTTGGAATGTTTCATGGGCCCAATGACCAGAGTAATAAGGCGGAGTAAAAAATAAAACATGTTTCTCGTCCGGGTTTTCAAAAAAAAGGAAAAAGAGGGGCTTTTTATTTTTTATTTTTTATTTTTCAAGATGGCCGCCATTTAATGGCGGCCATCTTGAAAAATAAAAAATAGAGATATCCGGCAATCCCTGATGTGTTTGCTATAAATGAAATGTTACAAATAAAAGGGGCAATTGTTAGCCACACAAGAACTGAACATACATGTACATTGTTTTAATAGCCTTATTTTACTGTTTGGTACCTTTAGGTAGTACATGTATACACTATTTGCAGATATCGAAAATATTTACAATGTACTACCAAATTATTAAGAAATATCCTACTCATTTGAAAGTAAATAATGATTCTAGGCATCCAGCAAAATGATTGCGCTACATATCCTGTAATTATTCTGAAAAATATAATTTTATAACAAAAAATTCGCGATCGCCGTCCAGAAAAAACACAAATAACATTAGAATAACTGCTCGACGCCAGTTGAAAACAAACGCTGATAGGCTTTCCTCGCAGCCTGTCGAACTCTCCAGCAGCAAATTCTGAAAAAAACATCGCTCACAGTCACAGTCTTCTTTCCATCTAGCACTGATCGTGCATACCACGGCTTAAGTAATTTAGTTTCCGTCCATATGCAAACACAGACGAAAACCATGGTAGATTGATGATATTTCAAGCTATACAATTTGGATCGAATCAGGCTTTACAATCGCACAACAAATCCCTCTAAATCTTTGACAGAAAACAACTGATTTGCCGCGTAAATAAGTACACAGTAGTTTTCAGTACATGTACAAATGCCACACGTGTACGTACCACCCTGAGCCACGCAGCGCTTTTACGAGCTTTCTAAATTCTAACGCTCACACAACTCCCTAGCCCTGCGGGCATTCGGCAAGATTCATGCACCCAATCAGAGCTTCCGTTTAACACAAACAGACCAAGGCCGTTTTCCAAACCCCTGGCTTTGTCTCCGTTCCGGCTACAACCTATTGCTAAACTGTATGAATGAAGCCGCCGACGAAGACAAAGCTGGGTTTCGGAAAAGAGCCCAAGGCACGCGAACCAACATTATTCCACAACGCGCATTTCTATTGGTCATTTCTATTTAGGCTAAAATCAGGTCTTTTTCAATATCTACACGATGTAGAAAGTCACCGAGAGAGTTTATGTAGAAGACTACGAACTCGCAAGTATTTATTTTCCGATGGATTTGTTGCAGTTTTAAATATTTTTTCCTAATTTTTTTGAAATAAAAAATAAAAAATAAATCCAGGCGGCCTCAAAAAAGGAAGCGGGCGGGGACGGGAAACATTTTTTTTTTTTTATTTCGCCTAATATGTGACCTGTCAACATAAAATGAGCGTAAAGTCGCATGGAGTGATTTCCCAGTACGGCCAGTCAAAGTCAAAATTTGAAGGGGTGGTCGATTTTGAGATTATGTGTTTTTTTTAAGACTAAATCCCCAAAAATCAATTCCCAATTTTTCAGGACGATTAGATAAAAACAAAATTAGTTTTTGAGACAATTTTGACTATGCCTTTCTATGCCTTTCACACAATTTCTCGCAAGAAATGCCCGTTTTCTCATAATCTCTGTATTAAGACTCCAGACTAAAAAATAAAATAAAATATTGAGTATCAAACCTGCAAGTGTTATATACCATTGGAAAGCTCTGTTTCCACAGAATTCAAATACCCATATCAAAATTTTTGATTTTGCCGACTTTTCGCTCATTTTGTGATGACAGGTCACATATGAGAGCGCCTTGAGTACCAGTCATGGTAGATTCGTGCACTATATATACAAACTGCCTATTATTATTATTTAACAGTATAATCATGTTGAACCCTGAAAAGAAGATTCCAAAAAGGTTTGAGCCCGTACAAAACTTTCTCTCTTTGGAAACGTAAACAGGAAAGTGTCTACATTCTGAAGCAGCTTTACAAGAAGATGGACCCTGCTGTCATGAAGACGCTGGGTGATGCCAAGGGTGAAGTGAAGCTGTCACTGAAGTATGATCAGCATCGTCAGCTGCTCATGGTGAAAGTCATCGGTGCGCGGGACCTGAGCGCAAAGGACCTCCGAGGGAAGGAGTCTGATCCGTATGTCAAGGTATGTGTGTGGATGAAAGATTCATGGCCATGCCACTAACAAAAGTAGTGATATTTTATTTTTTAATTTGGACTCCAACAAAATTTGAACATTGGCCAAATTTATAAACGGTGATTTTCCTTTGATCACGATTAACTAGGCTAAACTGTGTATAAACAGTTTATGATCGAACGTACAAATCTAGGCCCGAATTCATAAAGAGTGCTCAGATCAGCTTCTGTTTATCAAATGTATATGGTCAGTGACATATGTCTAAGTAACAAAAGATATTTTAATCGTCCCAAGGGGCTTGTTTATCTTGTGTACATGTTATTACGTAATCTGCTGTGAATAGAATGATGTACATGTACCACTAAACCATTAAACATCGGCTAAGCAGGAACTTGTACATGGTTGGATAAACAGATGATTATTTTCTTACTGAATTGCGATGATCTCGGGAGTTTATCCACATGCCGCGACATGCGTACTTCCCTGTTTTAGCCACCGTACAATAGTTGTACTTGACTAAAATAATCCGGTGATCATCACCATTTATGAATTTGGCCGTAGTTTCTACAGAGTTGGAATCAAGATGTTACTTCTGTCACACTAGGAAAGGACATGATGTGATTTTGCATTCAACGCGGCTACGGTCCTGAGCTGGATGTGATTTCAACAGGTTTCCAAAATCACATCCGAATGCTTCAAATTCACATTCTCTGTCCAAATTCACATACTGGTTTAAGTCATTAAGATTCAAATTCACATCAACTGGATTCACATCCACTTAACCCAGGATGTGAATTTCGACTGGGAATGTAAATTCAGACTGAGGATGTTATTTTGGAAATCTTTTGTTAACATTACATCCTGTTAAGGACGTGCCCGTGTCAAACGGTCATCATAGTCTTCACACAATTTATTACGTACTTTTTAAAGGTAGGATACACCATTGGTAAAATTGCTTGAATCATCATGAATGGGTGGATTTGGGGGGTTGTATTTTATAGTAAATATCGTTTAAAGGTAGGAAACACCATTTTGCAGATATCAAAAATATTTACTACCGAATTATTAAGAAATATCTATCTTATTTGAAAGTAAATAATGATTGTGGCATCCAGCAAAATGATTGCGCTAGATATCCTGTATTTATTCCCCAAAATTGAATTTTATATTCAATAATAACAAACAATAATAACATAAGAATAACTACCCGACGCCGGTTGAAAACAAACGCTGTTTTTCGTGATTTTCTCGGCATCCATGATTGTAAAACTTCAGACAGGTCAGTTGAACGATATTTACTATAAAATACAATCCCCAAATCCACCCATTCATGATAATTCAAGCAATTGCCAACGGTGTATATCCCACCTTTAACTTATCGGTCCAAATTTTTCCAAAGTAAGAAAAACAGTGTTCGTTTTCAAGCGGTGTCGGTCAGTTGTTATTGTTTTTTGTTTATTTCGCGATCGCGATAGGACAATAGGCTAACATCAAGGGTGGAGTTTAAGTTTACATTTTATGATAACCTAGTGTTGTGCTTCAATGTTGCTTACATGCAGCTGGACCTTATTCCTGACAACAGCTCAAATGGTTTCAAGATGACCACCTGTGTGACTCGCTCGCTGAACCCTAGCTACAATGAGATCTTCACTTTCTCTCTGGTGGACGATGATATCCCTGCTAGCCTGCTCCGTATACAGGTAAGAAGTGCAAACAGGTTCACACGGTGACAATTATTGTGACCACAGTTCCCGGTTAGTCGCAGCAGTTTTAATTGGGGTGAATTGTGATAAGAAAAGTGCCCCGATTGCACCCTCCTACAAATTACTCACGATCCTTCTACAGTAAAAATAGGAATATCGACATCTGTATGTACATGTATATCAACGACGTCTATACGATTTTAAAGCGACGACCTGCTATTTTAAAGTCTCGACCTGCTACCTATGGTCTATTACGACGTACTACGGATGTAGTACGATAGCGCCAGGACTAGTCTGGACTTCTCTACGATTAAAGCCGATTTACAGCCATCGTAGAGCAGTCAGGTACATGTATATTTGTAGGGATTTGTGATTGGAATACCCAAGTATACCTCAATCCTGCATAATCAAATATCAAACTTTTAAGCCCTGGTCCCGAATACAGTGCCTGTGGACAGTGAATGGGAATTTAACTCCTCTTAACCAGTTCGTGTCTGGATTATTTTGAAATTGACCGCGCTCAAGCACGGGATTGTTTTTTACGAACAAAATCGATCCGAGACGGGTCCAGGCCAGCATCTGTGGGTAGCAGTAGCAAACCCTGATATTTCCGGCCAAGCTCGCTACGAGCTGGTCGCTGACTGATTTTTCCTGCCCTAACTTGTGACATGTTTATCCCAACAGGTGCTGAGTCGTGACCAGCTAGGCAAGGATGATTTCATGGGAGAGAAGATCATTGAGCTAGGCCAGATGGACTGGAGCGAGATCACGACCAGCTGGTTTGAACTGGAAGCTGAGGTAAGCACTGCAGGCATTATTTCTGCTCAGTGGCAGTGTTAGCCCACATCTTAACCAACCTGTTGGCATTTTTATGTATCTCTTTAAGTAAGCCCCAACATCTAACTTCCCCTGATGACAAGTTAATGATCCCCTTAATTTAGTTAATGGCCCAAGCCCAGAATCTTCCCAGACACTCTGTCTACATTTTATTACCCCGAAACCTTGCAAGGGACCAGTCCTTGTGACCACACATGTATATGATAACCATTAATTAAAGTCCCCTTATTTTATTATCTTGTGCCCACACAGCACCTCCTTGCAGCACCCAATATTTAAGTCAGCCCCCCATGCCTTAGCTTTAGGGTACGTTCAGACGGTGGCGTAAGTTAATCTAATCCAAAAATACTAAGTTAATCTGTCCGTTGGAACGCTCTAATCCACCCGCGCGGCGTAAGTTACGCGACCAAAATGGCGTAACTTACGCTTCCCAAAAGTGGCCGATTAGATTAAGTTGAGCGAAAGATAACGATCTCCCCCCGCTGCGATGAGCCGTGAAGTGCCGTTGGAACGCAACTGACCTGCCACTTCCGGTGGTAGTTTATTCACATTGACCTTTTTCGTAACAGGTCCACGCCGTGCTCATTAGCCGGCCACGGACAAGGCGATTTATTTGTTAACCCTTTGCAATGATGGCCACCGCGCCGAGAATACATCCGATTGCCCGTTGCCTTCGTTTGACAAACTGCCAAAAAAGTCAACGGGTAGCGTGGTCTTGTTGACGCAATCGATTGTTTTTCAGTCTTCTGAGCCTTTTCAGCACACGATTTAGTATTCAACTCTCCGGCCTAGGAATCAGACGATCGTTTCCTTTTATCCCGAATACAGGCAAGCAAAAACGAGAGAAAAACTTTAGCATTGATCTTCATCGGCGCCATTTTGATAACGCATGGCCTGTCGCGCACGTGCAATTCGAGCGATTCACAATACCTAGAAGCTGCCGTTGGAGGCGCAAATCCTGCTATACCCGCAGTGCATCATGGGAAAAAGTCGGCATCAGTTTGAAAAAACGGTATTCATTTTGCATGAACTTATCATTTTTTACGTCTTTTTGGACGCGCACGATTAAAGTTCCAATTTTTTTCTGCAAATAACAATGTTTTAATCAACGACGCTTCCGAATACATTTATGTTTGTGTTGTACCTCGCCGTGAACAATGAAGAATAGATATTTCACTACAGTATGATATACGGAAGAAGTCGACCGTAAAGTTTAAAAGTGGCTGTTTTGAGTCAAACGCTTGGTGGCGCACTGCATTGTGAATCGCCCGAATTACATATACACGGCCGTGTGTGCATGACGTGCGTTTGTTTTTGATTGAAATAGGGGACGTATGACAAAGGGAACAATGGGGTCCCCTATTCCGCAAAGGTCCCCGATTCAGACTCGTGTGCAAATCCTATGGCGATCATCCGAAAACGTTAGAGTACAAACAAAAGAGGGAAGACGGTCGGACAATGCCCCGTCCCCTATTGACGGCATTTACCCACTTGTTTGCGTGGGAGTGTATGTACATGTATGTACACGGCTTATTTACCAGACCGTTTTACAAACCCTAGCTTAGGCCAGTCGGTCCACTGCGCTCCATTATCATAGCCAAACTGCATAAATAAAGCCAATATTGCGAAGAGGCTGGAGTTTGGAAAACGGCAGTACGCTTGCGCTCTAATGTACACTAGCGGGATGCCGCGCTTCGCGCGGCACCCGCTAGCTGGGTGAAATTGTAACTTATAGATAAACCCTGTTGACGTCCTAAAAACATAATGGATTGTATGACAAACAAACCGCGAAACATAGCGAGTAGAGTACCAGCTAGATGTGTGTATAAACTTGCTTGTTTGTCATTCCATGATTCTTTTCAAATGTGACGAAAATGTTTGTTTCATGTTTTAAAAAGTTGTACATAAATCAGAAAGTTTTCGATTGGAAGTAACTGAGCGGCACCCGCTAGTGAGTGGACCGTATAGAGTAGTATGCAAATTACATGTACGGTGAAAAGTATACATAGAAAATGGATAAGTGGCTACGTGGACTGTACGTACTGGTAGGAGTTTTGATTGGGACTGTGTTTGTCAAAGAGGGTGGAGGGTAGAGGGAAGTTGTGTAGGTGGGTCGGGCGCGCGGTTGGAGGGTGCTAAGTAATTTTTGTTTTGAGAGGATCTGGGGAAAATGGTAGGCTACAGCCCTGTTCGCACTGAACGTATTTTGGTAAAACTTACTGAGACGATGGGTACTTTTCCCACTTTAAGTCCAATGCGGGCTAGGACGTTTACTTACTGCCCAGGAAAACTTCCCAGGTAACTGTTGCCGAGACGATAAGCCTCCAGTGCGTACAGTGCGAGTCGGTAAACCCGCATGAGTCGAACAGCTCGGTTACTTCTCCCGCGGTCTTGGTAAAATTGTCCCGAGTCGAAAGTCCAAGTGCGGTAACATTTGACAATTTTTTATTTTACCAAAAGTTCCGAAAAGTCCAGCGCGAACACGGCTGGCATTGTAATTGAAACAGTGAATGAGGGGCTTTAAATTATTGCTATTATGAGTGCCTATTATTAGTGATGGATATATATATATATAAACCCTATATTTTTTTTTAATTTTTTTTTTAATTTTATTTTTTTGGGGGTATTTTTGTGTGGCAAGTTTGATGGTAGGGGTGGGGTCAGGTTTTCGGGGGGGGGGGGGGGGGGGAGGTAGGTAGAGGCTGGGGCAAAATTGTACCCCCTTTCGCTGTTGTTGTAATACAGTAATACAGGAATAGCAAGAGATTTTATTTGTGAATGCAAACTAAAGTAAGTACTTGACAATATTAAATTTGGCAAAATGAAGGCAATGGTATTGTGAAGTTGGAATAAATAAATATGGTTTAGTTTATGTAAGGAAGCAGGTTGAGATAAAGGTTGAGCTGTCAAAGAATGTGAAGATATTTTTAAGATAACTTTGTAGTCAAGTCCCGAAGCAAATAGTGCGTAGATGGAATGAATGGGAGATTAATAAGTATTGCTATTGTTTGTACAAGGAATCCAGTGGATAAGGCACATTGTATCGGTGTGTTGTAATAAATAATGGCTTAGAGTTAAAGTGATAGGGGGTAATAGAAGAAGTGATGATGCAGTTATTTGAAGATGCGGAATTACTTAGAGAAATAATACTAAACGTGGTTAAATAGTACAGAATTGGAAAGAAAGGAATAATAATAATAATAAGCCATTGCTATGGTGATTTATGAAAAATTATGAAAGTGGCCGACAATAATAAATAAAAAGTATTTCACTGATTTTTACAATGTAATTTAGAGAACAGAATTAAATATTAGACATGTAAATATAAGTGAGAAATTAAGGCGACTAAAATAAAATCTATGATATTGGAGAAAGTAAATGGATACAAAAACTGGCTATCCTTGGAAATGTTGACTTGAAACCAGGTCGGTAAATGTTTGTGTTGAGTTTCATATCAGGTCATAGACCTTTCTATCGCAAGTTGACACATATATTGTGTGTAAAGCCCACCAAGGTTGGCAAACTCTGGACAGTTCAACACTGCATTTGGAAGTGTGGAATTAAAAGGTAATGAAAAGAACCAAAATTAATAGTATAAAAATAAAATAGTGTGAAATTAAGAGTAAATGTACTTAAATTAAAACCTTGTGGTAGTGGTTAATACTGGAGAAGGGTAACGTGTGTAGATTTGATTTGTAAGGCTGAATCAATCCAGAAAGAGGATGTAAAAGGCTTGTAAGTGTAAGGTTGGGACGATGTGTAATTAAAGTGTCATTACTCGACGATGGCTTGTTGTGAAGCAGCAGAGATGTCTGGTTTGGTAGTAAGGGGAGTTGTTGGCGCGTTGTCTTCCTCGGTAAAAGTGGCATCTGGTAGTGCTGTCCAAAGAGTCAAGAAAAATATGGATAGGTAGGTAAAGATTCTATAGGGGAACGGTATAAGTAGGTTGAGATGCACTGAAAAAGGTGGACTTGTGAGTGGAAACAAAATAGGTGCAAGAGGGAAAGCTGAAGGGGTTTTGGTGTATGCGTGGAATGTGTGTGGTAGTGTAAAGAACAGGTAAAAGGTTTAGGGGTAAATTCATGATTGTACATGTTGAATCAGAGCAATTCTATTATTTGATGGGCAAGATCTAGAATCTGTATAAAGCAAAACATTTAAAAGTAAAGAGATGTAGATATACCTTTGATGTCGGTCGGACCAGCCTGCTGCAGCCAGAACAGCATCATTGTTGTGCGAGATGTCTGAAGGGAGAAGAAATATGATGTTTATTGGAACAACAGCAAAGTTTTTTTAGGAAATGCACTTCGTTTTCTGAAAGGCCTACAAATAATGTTTTTAGGGGGAAACTTGGACTCAGAAGTTTCTTTCTTTAAAAAAAACCACACAAAAACACTGCGCTGGGGGGGGGGGGGGGGGGGGGGGGGGGGGGGGGGGGGGAATTAAAAGAATACTGTGACTGCACTTTCTGAAAGGCAGCAAAATTTCTGAAAGGCAGCAACAACAGCATCTAACAACAGCAAAATGGTTACAGGAACTGAAAGGCCTACAAATATTGTTTTTTAGGGGGAACTGTAGCGAAATGATTACTTGAAATGGTTACTTAGCCGGATTCATATGTTTCTTTCTTTAAAAAAATCAAAAGAACATCGCGCTATAGCAAAATGTTTATAGAAAATGTACTTAGTTTTGTCAGTCTGAACATGGAGGTAGGAAACCTCCATGGTCTGAACATGGAGGAATAAGATAGAGCCTCCGAGGTCTGAAGCAGTATTTCTGCAGCAGAAGTCGATTCAAAGACATTAACCCAGGCTAGGTCATAAAAGGGCCACTGGTCAGACCCCAAGGTATTGCTAATGGATTGACCACCTGTTATCGGAATGTCACGACTGGGCTACGTGGCTATAGGCTGTGCCTCAGCTCTAGCTAGTCTCATAGCACACATGCACAGTGTATATTAATTATTATATTGGAAGTTTGTAAACTAAGTCTGCAACAAAACTATCTCCTACAATATATTATCGGTAAGACAAAAGCAGAAAACATACTTATACATTCCCTATTGCCTGAATCTAATGCAATCAAAGTTCTGATTCCAAGTTAAAATGTAACTAAATTACTTCGCTTTAATACTTCGACTGACCAAGTTAACGATCTAAATTATCATGGGATATAAGAAATCCTTTGACTACATGTAAATATCAATCCATAATGTATAAAAGTAAAACGTTTTGTGTTTCAAACTAAACAATTCAGCTTGTGTTGTGGTACACCCAGTGTCTATGACAGTTGACTACTCTTATTCCTCCATGCTAGAACTTAACGACAGATGTACAATAATGTCAACTCCAAAATGTCATTGGCCTACTTCTAGATTTAATATACAAATCAAGGAATTTAGTAGTACATACCTGGAAAAGGATGGGAGGGAGAGCAATATTGGTTGTACTGTTCTGTGTTCACTAACTCAACTAAGCAGCCACGCGTCAGAAACGGCCGTCAGTGAGTGTGGTACGTACTGCATAATCACGTACGTTATTCCATTCGTTACGTGAACGCGATATCATCCAGCACGACAGTAGACAGGCTCCTTTCCATACTCTGCGTCGCCACCGCAAACTGGCGCGGGACCGGCGCAGCCACCGCGCAATTCCGACGGGAGGCCCGTGCAAAAGACGGGCCCCCACATCCGCTACCCCACACTATACCGCGGCGGGCAAACAGGACACCAGACCCAAAATGGCGCGGCCAGATAGACGGGCTCCCTCCCACCCTCCGCGCGCAAACAGGTACACGGCACACAGGGAACCGTCCACAAGATGGCGCCAACCATGCCCATCTTCAGGATTAATAGTATAGATGTATACTGTATACTATAATGTACATGTACATGTACACTTTACTTGTTTCCCGCGCGCGCGCGCTTTAACCGGAAGGCTGAGAAAGTGGTGTTTGCGTTGCGTAACCACGATGGCGTAACTTGATCAACTTTTCCGTCTGGGGAATGGCGTAACTTTCTCGTTTGAACGCAAGCATGTTTTGGATTAAAAACGGAATAACTTAGTATTTTTGGATTAGCTTAACTTACGCCACCGTCTGAACATGCCCACAGACTTTTGGATCTCAGTGAGTGTACACTCTCACCTGAGACCATCTCCTGTAAAACAGTATTCGTCTGTGTTTGAAAAATAAGCATATAGTGGGCCAGTACTTGTTCCATGCAGTGAGATTCGTCTGTTCTTCTGTGTACTCTTTCTTCTGTGTCTAGTTATACACACTCCGCTCCATAGCTCTCAACCAACACTATATGTGACCTGTCACCACAATATGAGAGTAAAGTCGGAAAATTGAAAATTGAGATATTGATATTTTCAATTTCTTGAGAAAGAGAGCTTTCCAATGGTATATAACACTTGGGGGTTTTGCGATAAATACATTTTACAGCACTCCAGAAAGTCACGGGTTTCACAAAACGTGTTTGTGAGAAAACTTACTTATAAACATCCTGAAGAAAACACACAAAAGATTGCCAAACAGGACAAGTGAGGTTCGGTTGAGCATAGCAACTGCTATGTTCTAATCATTATTAGCTGTTTCGGCCTTTCAGCCGAAACAGCTTTTGTTTTCGTTAAAGTTTTTTTTTTTCTTTTTTTTTTTTTTTTTTTTTTTTTTTTTTTATTTGTCATTTTTCCCCATAGGATTTGTACACGTTTTTTCTGCCAATACACTTTGACACTTTGGTAAATCCGATCGACTTGAAATTTGGCATACATTTAGACAACCACCCAAGGACGGTCCTAGAAGAAATTCGTCGCGATTCCGTCATTCAAGGTCACGTGACGTCATGTTAAAGGTAACATTTTCCCCATAGGTTTTGTACACGTTTTTCTTCAAACTGTTGACTTTGACACTTTAATGAATTCGATCGACTTGAGACTTAGCATACACTTAGAACACCACTCACAGATAGTCCTGGACGAAATTCGGCACGATTGCGTCATTCAAGGTCACGTGACGTGACGTTAAAGGTGTAATTAATTTCCCCATAGGGTTTGTACACGTTTGTCTTCAGACTATTGACTTTGACACTTTCGTACATTTGATCGACTCGAGACTTAGCACACATCTCGACCACCATCCTTAGGAGGGTCAAGAACAAAATAATCAAGATGACGTCATCGGGGGTCATGTGACGTCACATTAAAGGTGTAGTTTTTAAGACCGTCTAACTCTGAAAGTACAAGTCCGGTTGGGGTCAAACTTGGTTTGCAAGTATTCGAGGATGTGTTATAGACAAAAAATAGGATGACGTAATTATGACATCATCGGGTGTCATGTGACGTCACATTAAAGGTTCAATTTTCTCCATAGGTTTTGTACACGTTTTTCTTCAGACTATTGAATTTGAAAATTTGGTAAATCCGATCGACTTCAGACTTGGCACACACCTCGACCACCATACCCAGGAGGGCCAAGGGGGAAATCGTCAGGATGACGTCATCGTGGGTCATATGACGTCACATTAAAGGGGCAGGTTTTAGGACCCTCTATCTCTAGAAGTACATGTCTGATTGGGGCCAAACTTGGTATGCAAGTATTCCAGAATGTGTTATAGACAAAAATTAAGATGACATCATGATGACATCATCGGGTGTCATGTGACGTCACTTTAAAGGTGCAGTTTTTCCCATAGGATTTGTACACGTATTTTTCAACTTATATATCTTTGGAAAATTGGCAAATCCAATCGATTTCAGACTTGGCACACACATAATGAAAGTCATCTTAGACAGCCGAAACAGCTCTGTGTTTGTCCACAAACACATGTCTAGTTTCTTCTTGAAACTTTTCACACATACACACTATTGTATAATCAACATAATATCAAAATTTCGAAAACGTGGGATAGTTACGAAGACCTAATTTGCATATTTAATTACCGTGTTAATTAGACCACTGATGGACTTTAATCCAAACACTAACTATGCAAACACTACTCAAAATCATGTAATTTAAGAGGTTTTCGATCATCTGATTGCACCCCAAAATTAGGAATATGTAGAGGAGGACTTGGGCTTTCCAAATTACGCAAAATCTCAAAATTGACCACCCCCTCATATTTTGACTTTGGAAGGCCTTATCTCCAAATCACATTGTGCGACTTTAATCTCATTTTGTGGTGACAGGTCACATATAGTAACCTGACTTAGGAAAGGTATCAATATACCACCTATGTAATCAACTATTCAGTGTTACAGTAGCACTAATGTTGATGTAGAATGCCGTGGCCTAGTGGTCTGGAGCATTGAATTTGTGGTCTGCAAGTAATTCAGCAGGTTGTGGGTTCGAACCCAGCTTGGGCTTTGGCACGTTTACGAATATAAATAATATGCGTAGAGCCAATTATTAACCTTCCTATGCAGAAGTCACTTTGAGTGTCAGTTGTTCAGCAGCACAAAGATACACAGACTTTTTTTTCACGAACCTCGATCTGAGACGGGTTCAAGCTGGCATCTGTGGATAGCACATCCTGATATGTGAGGTGTATAGGCAAAATGAGGCAGAACTGGGCATTGGAAATAGTTGAGAAAACTGCAAAATAGTGAATAATGGTCGATTTTTGTAATTTTCATATTTGTGACCTGTTATCACAAAATGAGCGTAAAGTCGCACGGAGTGAATTCCCAGTTACGGCCAGTCAAAGTCAAAATTTGAAGGGGTGGTCGATTTTGAGATTATATGGTTTTTTTAAGACTAAATCCCCAACAATCAATTCCCAATTTTTCAGGTCGATCAGATAAAATAAAAAAATAGTTCGAGACAATTTTGACTATGCCTTTCTATGCCTTTTACACAATTTCTCGCAAGGAATGCCTGTTTTCTCATAATCTCTGTATTAAGACTTCAGACTAAAAAAAAAAAAAAAAAAAAATGAGTATCAAACCTCCAAGTGTTATATACCATTGGAAAGCTCTGTTTCCACAGAATTTAGAAATACACATATTTTGATTTTGCCGACTTTACGCTCATTTTGTGATGACAGGTCACATTTATTGATATTTGTCATCTTTGTTTATGTCTACTACCATATTTTGTTAAGAAATAGTATGGAAGTAGCGGTATGAAAGTGTTTTTAAGGAAAAGCAATGGGCATTATTACATATCACATGTACAAAACTTGAAACCCCAAAGGCCTTTTTCTCAACATTTTACTTTTGCGACATGTTGATAAATGTGAAAGTTAAACGGCCATCACTTGTTATTAGGTCAGATTAAAAGCGCAACCAACAGCATTGTAAGGATAATTTTTTATCCTCTTTCCCAATACCTAAAAACCCTTATTTAAACCTCTGCCCAGTTCCGTCTCATTTTGTCAGAACCCCTTACATATTTCCGGCCAGGGGCCAATTTCACGGAGCTGCCAAGCACAAAATTTGCTTATCACAAAAAAAGTCTTGCTCATTAAAAACAAGTTGTCAGCCAAAATTCTATGTGTTTTTCATGCCAAGCAAAAAACCAGCTGATTATCAATCAAAAACAATAAAGATCCATGAAAATTTGGTCTGTAACCTTGTTTTTACCAAGGACAAATTGTCATGCTAATCAATTTGTTTTGCTTAGCAGCTTGGTGAAATTGGGCCCTGGCTTGGGATGTGTTTATCCGTCATGTCAACATGTCACCAACATGAACTGGCTAAGAGACCTATGGGTATTGACCGAAAAGCAGATCACTGTTTCATGTCTGATAATTTGCTTGTTTTGTTTCAGACTGACCTTGACATCAGCGGTGACCTAGAGATTAGTCTCTCTTACAGGCTTCCAGAAACATTACAGGTGTCCATTCACAGAGCAACTGACTTGGTGTGCAGAGAGCAGAACAAGCTGCCCAACCCATATGTCAAGGTATGTATACATGCCCTTGATGACAAGTCTTGTTGACAAGATGTTGATTATCAATGGCAGGCCGCTGCCCAAGGTAGTGGTGATGCGGCGCGTCAAGAGGCGTTTCAAAGGGCCTATCAAGACAACTGGCTGATAAATTTCAGCCATCTTCATGGTCAACATAATTTGCACGTGCCCGAGTTGAGCGCAAATATATTTGTCATCGGATAGGACATTATTAGAAACAATGTTTTTTTTTTTTTTTTTTTTTTTTCTCTCTCAAACACTTCCTTTACAAAAAAAAACTGCCTTCTGAATATTGTGTTTCCATAAAGCAGTGTGCAGCCACAGGAATTGTAGCAACACAGAATATGTGACCTGTCATCACAAAATGAGCGTAAAGTCGCACAGAGTGATTTCCCAGTACGGCCAGTCAAAGTCAAAATTTGAAGGGGTGGTCGATTTTGAAATTTTGTTTTTTTAAAGACTAAATCCCCAACAATCAATTCCCAATTTTTCAGGACGATCAGATAAAACAAAATTGTTTTTGAGACAATTTTGACTATGCCTTTCTTTGCGCGTTCACACAATTTCTCGCAAGAAATGCCCGTTTTCTCATAATCTCTGTATTAAGACTCCAGACTAAAAATTAAAAAAAAATTTTTTTGAGTATCAAACCTCCAAGTGTTATATACCATTGGAAAGCTCCGTTTCCACAGAATTTAGAAATACCCATATCTCAATTTTTGATTTTGCCGACTTTACGCTCATTTTGTGATGATAGGTCACATGTATGTGTACATGAAATTCCATAGCGTGCTAAGGGTTAACTGATCATGTTCATTGTTGTCAAGTACGCACCACAAGTAAATCTCAAGTCAATTCACAGATGCGGGCACAAGTATTGATATAATAAGGGGATCCATTTATGAAGACCTTTGTCTTGCTTTTATCCAAAATAGATTAAATTCAGAATACAGAGGGCGCTATATTTACTTGGTTGGCTCGTTTCTGAATTTGAGCAACGGTCTTGGACATTTCGTTCGGCAGTGTTTTATTGTTTTTCTCCCCGATTTGCCTGGGGAGTCGAACAATCCGTCGAGTTGGAACGTTGTTATGAATTATTCATGATCGTTAATGTGTTTACGCACACTTGCGCGCATACAAGCTACCAGTGCTTGTGAAGAGTTAAAGGGGCAAAAGCCTCTAAATGCAAGCCAAAAAATATTTAAATATCGTAGACTAGGCACTAAGAGCTTTCACTTGATAACGTTAAAATAATTTATCATGGAAGTGGCGTTTTTTTAATAATAATAATAATAATAATAATAAATAGGAAGGCTAATCATCCTTACTCGCAGCTGAGATGCTAAATTGCAAAAGACTGCAGCTACACGTGGTTGAGTCGATGGCACGTAAAGGCGCCTCTGGCAGCCAGCCACATCGACTCGTATATGACTACGGAGCACAGCCTGAGATCGAAAGTGTTTGATTTTTCCAGGCAAAAAAACCGGAGGACCCAGAAAAAAACCCTCGTGGCATAGGAGAGAACCATTGCACAACTCTACTCAAATATGATCCGGGCCGGGAATCGAACCCCGGCCACATTGGTGAGAGACTAGATAGAAATTACCCTAGGTGGAGACGTATTCATTCCCACTGTCCACATTGTGTTCACGTCTCCACATGAGACCATATTTCCCTCCATACATTCATACACTTGACTTTTTTTTCCCCAATACATGTACATGCAGGTAGTAATTCCTGGCATTCCCAAAGTGGAGCAGACGAAGGTTCAGAAGAGCAGCCAGGACCCGGAATGGGAGGAGATATTTGAGTACATCGTCCCACGGGAGGAATTGCCCGACAGGTGAATAGAAATTGTTGTTAAGGAAATGGTATACAGATTGTGACCCACTCCACAAAAAGTAAAGCTTTCATTTGGTATATAATATAGCTCCTTAGCCCCTCCCATTTTGGTGATATGACGTGTTTACATATCGATTGCTTCCTTAGTAGTTCAAATTACACAACTGAGAAAACAACCTTTAAAATAGCCGGCTCTGTTGTACAACAACAAAACAATGCACACCAAATGGTATTTTTTTCCACTTTGTTCATCAAAATCAACATTTCTTTGAATGAAACCTGAAACTGTTGGTATTAAAGATGACATTCAAGAAAAAAATGATAATCACATTTTGATGAAATGGTTACCCTCTCCATGTTGAGTGGGCCATTACATGATAACGCGCAGTGCAACTTAAAATCCCTTTTTTTTTGAGCCGGTTAAAATAGACAGTTTTTGTATTTTTATTTCGGGAAGCAGCAATGTGCTCAAAACATAAAGAAAGATGATTAACCAGTTCGCACTGGGATTTTTTTAACATCACCGAGCAGAGGCGCGGGATTATTTTTAACGAAACTTGATCCGAGGCGGGTTCAGGCCGATGGTACCCTCACATGTACCCATTTGTACTCTTGGGTGTAGGGGGGCAATTGTTGTCAAGAGTCTTGCCTAAGGGCACAAACACTAAGTTCCTGACAGGGTTGAAACCCATCCACACATGCAGCATGTGCAATAGTCCCAATGACATACATGTATCTTGTCATATCGTCCACATCACGCCGTATCATTGTTGTATGGTTTTCAATTTTTCTCTGAGCTAAAACTCCAACAGGTTTGGTTTTGAACATTCTTCAAATGGTTTTTGAGTGGTTATGTTATCTGAAACAAATACAATTTGCAAGATTCTTTAATCGCAGTCAACGATATTGGGTTGAAGTTGCAGTGTTGAACCGTGGTTAACAATTGTAAAACTCACACTTTAATGCTGTGTCCGAATTGCCGGCTTTGGCTACACTTCGTCTGTGGCTATGGCTGGTCATTGTCCGCCCTTAGCAGCAGCATCATTGCAACGGTCAAAGTCACAGCCTAAGCCTGCAATTCTAACATGGCCTTTAAAGGTAGTATACACCATTGGTAATTGCTTGAATTATCATGAATGGGTAGATTTGGGGGGTTGTACCGGTATTTCATAGTAAATATCGTTTAACTGACTTTTCTGAAGTTTTACAATCATGGATGCCGAGAAAAGCATGAAAAACAGCGTTTGTTTTCAACCGGCGTCGAGCAGTTATTGTTATGTTATCTTTGGTTTTTTGCGATCGCCGTCCGGCGATCGTGAATTTTTCTTTATAAAATTCAATTTTTTTGAATAATTACAGGATATCTAGAGCAATCCTTTTGCTGAATGCCTAGAATCATTATTTACTTTCAATTGAGTAAGATATTTATTAGTAATTCGGTAGTAAATATTTTCAATATCTGCAAATGGTGTATCCTACTTTTAATACTCATTCTCTTATACTTTATTGGTGTATCAAGGTATATTGTACTGCATGTGCTAGACAAGGCCTTCCTGGGCAACACTGAATCTCTGGGTCAGGTGTACATTGACCTGACGAACCTGGACATCAATGTAGGCTTCACTGGCAAGTTTCCGTTAGCAGACTTGGTGAGTAGAAGCACCGCAGTTTGGGCAATTCTCCATATCTCTTCAAATTGTATCTCTGTGGAGACATCACTTTGTTCTTGTGTACAAAATTTGTGCTGTCAAAAACTCTTCTCAAAATGCTTCTATTTCAACCATGGTAAATTTCCTGGGTTGAAATTTGAACCAA
Source organism: Crossaster papposus (assembly GCA_037893245.1). Taxonomy (NCBI): domain Eukaryota; kingdom Metazoa; phylum Echinodermata; class Asteroidea; order Velatida; family Solasteridae; genus Crossaster; species Crossaster papposus. Next base: position 187,184 of record JBAIAA010000633.1, on the reverse strand, counting down.
ATAGACCCTATATTATACCCTAACCTAAAACCTAAACCTAACCCAAACACTAACTCTAGGTTTCGAGTAAAATCCACAAATCTATTTCTTAAAACCCTTGTGGAGACCTATTCATCTATAGAAATTACCCTGTGGAGACCTTCCGACTCCCATTGTCTCCATTTGTTTCAGATCTCCACAGGGTACTGAATTTAGAAACACCGTCACTCACATTACATTTAATATATAATCATCAACTTTGGCATACTGTAGTGTAACCGTTCATACAAATTTTAGATTATGAAAATCTGACTCGTCAAACTAAGACGTATAGAATTACACTGTAACACATTTGATGGGCTGCATATAAATGAGAAGAAATTACATTACAGCTTAACGGTAGGATACACCATTGGTAATTGCTTGAAGTGTCAGGAATGGGTTGTTTTTGGGGTTGTATTTGTTTAGTAAATATCGCTTAACTGATCTGTATGAAGTTTTACAATCAGGGATGCCAAGAAAAACTGCGTTCGTTTTTAACGGGCATTGAGATTTAAAAAAAAATAAAAAAAATCGCGATCGTTGAATGGCAATCATTATTTTTTTGTTAATAACATAAACATTTTCGGAACAATTACAAGAATTCTGGCGCAATCATTTTGCTGGATGTCTAAAGTCATTATTTACTTTCAAATAAGTAAGATATTTATAATAATTTGGTAGTAAAAAAAATGTTTATCTGCAAATGGTCTTTCCTACCTTTAAATGCGAGGCAGAGGGTAAGATATACAAAATTACTGTGCACAACGTTGCCGTTGTTTGCACTTTACAGTACATACCGGTAACTTGTCAGACAGTACACTGGGAAAGAGATGCGATTTCAACAAAAGATTTCTAAAATCACATCCAAATGCGCCAAATTCACATCCTCTTCCAAATTCACATACTGGGTTAGGTTGTTTAAATCCAAATTCACATACACAATATATGTGAATTTGGATTTTATCGAATTACCGTAATTAACCGAGGTGTGAATTTGGAGCATTTGGATGTGAATTTGGAGCATTTGGATGTGAATTTGGAGCATTTGGATGTGAATTTGGAGCATTTGGATGTGAATTTGGAGCATTTGGATGGGATTGTGGTTAAAATTACATCATGCTACTGGTTGTGTCTGCTTTGAATACAAAACAACATTGTGCCCTTTTTTAGTGTGGTAAATGGTCAGTAAAATTTCCTACATGTACCGGTACATGTATTTCTCCTTGCGCAACCGGAGTCTTTGTGATTGGACATATTCAATTAGACATTAGTTGGTACTCACTGCGTGCACACACTTTGGCCTTTGTACATACATATGTAAATCACCACATTGCCGTTTTGCACTTCCTGCAAAAAACATTACATGTATGTATTCCGTTTGTTCTTCATCCTTAGAAAAATTCGGACCGTGTTCGCACCAAGTGGGCCCAGACAGCCACAGTGCAGGAGTTTAGGGAGGCCATGTATGCCCACGCTGTCTACAAGCGTCCCCAGCTCATCTTCCAGAATCACCAGGGAAACAAGGTAGGGCATTGGTGAGAGGATCTTGCAGAGCTTGGAATAAGGGTTTTCAGGTATTACAAATGAGAATTAACATTTGCCTTACAATGCTGGTTTTAGTTTTTAAAGGGAAACTCCACCCATAGTTTATAATTGCATGATGTTTAAAGAGTATCAATCGCCATTGTGACTTGATTTTTATTTCATTTTTATCGGTTTCTCTAATCATATAAAACAGATTTTCTCGCACTGCGCTTACCGTCATGCGGGCCACCATTTTGTTCTGGTTTATCGGTACATCCGAGATATCGTGATGTACATGTAGTGTCTGCACCATCAGTACGCGAGCCCGATCGATAGCGGCCCTGCACGCGCAAGAAATGCAAGTGAACCCTTTTGTGTACGGCATAGTGTATACATAATGTGTACCGTACATGTGAAAGTGGGCTCAAAATCATACGGAGAAGGACCTGATGCCATAATTACTAACTCACAGATTTTCTATTCTTAGAAAATACAAAAAATAAACGATAGTTTGTGGCGCGTCAAGTCGATATTCTGCACAGAAATGCAATACATGTACAAATTCTCTGCGGAGTCGGTATGTTGCCATATATTCTTTTGGACTAGGTAAAATATTATTGAGCCTGGAATTTCCTTTAAGGTGGGATACACCATTGGTAATTACTTGAATTATCAGGAATGGGTGGATTTAGGGGTTGTATTTTATAGTAAAACGCCTTTGAAGTTTGGAGTTGTGTATACATGGAAAAATGCTATTGTTTTCTTAAAAACACTTCTATTCCACTACCACACTATTTCTTGACAAAGTATAGTTATTAAGCATACCAAAAATTACAAATATCAATTAATCTGAAAAGAAAAAATCCATTATTATGCATTTTCTTCTTCTTTACTCTGTGCCTCGTTCCATCTCATTTGCCAGAAAGCCTTGCATTTAAGACTATAATTTAAGACTGTGTTGCAGTGCATGCTACATGCGCGACTAGTGTAGTCAATATCTGCTAGTAACTACATGTGAAACCTTTTCAGTCAATTGATTTAGCAATAACATTTAAGATTGATGTTTATGCGTTTAAGAGTCGGATTAAAATTACTTGCATATGCCACCTGATTATGATGCAAAGGCAAAACAAATTCGAAACAGCAAATTGGTTGAGTTTAATTTGTGTTTAAATTTCTGTCAAATTGGCTATGATATTGTGCTTAAAAATGGTCCCACCCTCTGTCCAGTAAAAAAAGAAATACAGTTTACCATGCTCTTTCGCAATTGTAGGATTTCCTGTAATTATGGTGGTTGATATCTGGCGCACGTGTAGATTGCAAAATTTGACTTTAAGTTACATTTTTTGTTAGGTTGTACAAATCTATTCATTCAACTTTCAGAAAAACAGCAAAGTGTGTTAACTTAAAGGTACAGGTAGAATACATAAATTTGGACATATCAAAAATATTTACTACGGAATTATTAAGAAATATCTTACTCATTTGAAAGTAAATATTGATTCTAGGCATCCAGCAAAATGATTGCGCTAGATATCCTGTAATTATTCTGAAAAATTAAATTTTATAAAGAAAAATTTGCGCAAGAACAAATGCTCGAACTACTTTTCGTGCTTTTCTCGCTATTCATGATTGTAAAACTTCGGACATGTTAGTTAAACGATATTTACTTTAAAATACAACCCCCCAAATCCACCCATTCATGATAATTCAAGCATTTACCAATGGTGTATCCTACCTTTAAACCTGTGTACAAGCTTTAAATTGTTTAAAAAGAAAATATTACAACTAGAACAATTACTTGGGTATTTTGCAGTGTGTAATCACCGAAAGGATTTAAAACATTTCAAAACAACCAGTCGTTCTTCTTGCTTTTGATTTGACTGAAATAACCTATTCTGTTTTGTTTATTTTTTAGATACTGACTGTGCACAGCAGAAAAGCTGGTTCATCTGCCAAGATCCGAATTCTGAATGGTGTAGCAACGTAAAGAAAGGTATCTACCAAAAAAACACCCAAAAACGGCTGCATTTACTTTTTAAAGTTAAGTTGGCATTTCGTGAATGCTGATTTGTAACTCAGTTTCTTTACATGTTTGCATTTTGTGTGATGATTTAGTTTGTAGTTGTTGGTTGTTTGCAGAAACTCGACATTAACACGTTGACTGCTGACTACGAGTATAGTCGTATAGTAACAGGTGTACCAGATTCTGCCACTACGAGTATACTCGTAGAAAATGAAAGGTGTTTGTACTTTGTATTGTAAATTGAATACACTGGCATCACTGAGAACGCAACAAATACGCTGCTGGCAGTGGTGAGGACATACATGTTTATGTTCAAATTTTGTTTTTCTGTGTTTTTAAAAAAAGTACCTATTAGGCCAAATAAAAACAAAAACATGTTTAGCGTCACCGCCCGCTTCCTTTTGGGGGGCCACTTTTTTTTTTTTTTTTTTAAGATACATATATATGTAATACAATTTTAAGATCGTATTTTAGACTTTAGCATCTCTGTGTACATGCTCTGGAAATATATTTTTTTCTTATAGGAAGGCTAGGGTGTGACGTGTACGGTGCATACATGATCGACCCACATGAATTAAAATTTTTAATCATGGGTGAACCATGTGTTAATTTTAAATTGGAAGATAGGGTGTGACATGTTTACTGCATTACTCAAATTAAAAATGTTACGGGCGGCCATTTGGAGAAAAAAAAAAAAAAAAGACCTCCTCCTTCCTTTAAAAAAAAGGCATGACGCTAAACATGTTTTTTATTTTGCCTTAAGTATGCGTATGCGTACAATGCTTGGCCAATGGGGGCGCCCTGTTAAATTTTGTTCGGCAGTCAACGTGTTAAAGGGGCACTATGTCCTGGAATCGCCCAATTAATCTACAAAAATGCGTTTTGAACGAAATGATGCTCATTGGAAAGATTATTTAAAAGTAAGATATAAACATTCACACAACCATCCTTTAAACACTGGGCGTTTCTTGTGTAGAACAAAAACTCAAGTTGTTTGGGTGTAGTCTGATTCCATCCGGATAATATTTGCCTTTTGCGGACGAGTAAGAAACCACATTAGTGCATTGGTGCTGTGTGCAATTTATGGGAAACACACATCATGTACATGTATCGTACATTAAATGAAAACGACAGGAAAAACGTATGCGTACACGTCGTGTCTGATGTAAACAACCAGGATTCCCTCATTCAACAACAAAAGACTATGAACTCCACACCAACAAAAGGCAAAGGTTCATCAATCCAGGACGCCTGATAAGTCAAGCCAGTAATTGGTGGCCGATGAAAAAAAGGGAAAGAATGTAGTATTTTGTCTCCACTTCTTTGGTTGTGTACAAAGTCTAATGGAAAGTTCAGTGCATTTTTAGAGTACTTTCCTACAATATTGGAAATGTTTTTTAGTCCCATATTTACGCCTTTCCAACATTTTTCAATGACCGTCATTGAGGTACCAGTGAATATTTGTTGAAAAAAGTGGCGTCAGGATGCAACATTCTTGAAAAAAACAAATAACAAAATTTTAAAGTAGGATTACTTTACTTTTATTTCCAGTATTTAGTATTTAATTCTGCACAATACCCTAAGTTCATGTACCGGTACATGTATTTATTACTTTTGATGCGCACGTTTATTCCACAGTATTAGGAAAACCGGACATACATCATGTAGCTTCAGAAAGATACAGAATGTCAAATTGGATCGTACCGTTACGTTCCAGTAAACATCAATCATATTTTTTGTGTGCATTGAAAAATTAGAGGAATGGTTTTTGCCTAGTGATGTGGCGCAGATTGTCTTATTTTGTTTACTGTTAACTATTCCCCTGCTTCCGATTTTCTTCCTCACAAATTTAGGCCGTTTATTTAGTAGGATAACTTCAACAACTTTTGACAATTGGAGCGCCGGCCGATAGTCTTGCTCCAAGACTGAGCTGTTCGAACTAAAAACAAATGCCCCCGTTTTTCCAAGAGGGCAAATGCAAGAACCGGTATCAAAATCAATGTACTTCTACTGGTGCATGAATTGCTCAGTTACCTGGTTGTTGCCATCTTGACTGGGGGTAGCGAGTGCTGAAGTCGTTGTTTCCTTAGTAAATTGTACAGTCACCTCTACATTGCTCCGACAGACTTAAAAGCCGATGCCTCATCTTTAAAGAATCCCTTTTCTGTTTCAAGAAAGGGTGCATAAGCAACTTCGGCCAAATGTACAAGCAGTTTTTTTTAAAGGCAAGCTTTCAGCTTCAGACACTACTTCATATAGTTGTCGACCATCTCTGGAAACATCTCCTGTCGGTATTCCTCTCAGAAATAATTGAATTGTATTTGTGTGCTGGCCCTGTCTGGCATTTATATTCAGCAGAATTTTTTGGCTGTTTCAGAATGTGAAGCTCTAGGCACATCTTGGCAATGTCGCCAACACATCCTGTCCAGACTTACAAATTATGTCTATTAAACCGAGGACATACATGTACATGTACGCCTTTCCTCTCTCGTCACCGGAATTAATTCTCCTATTTTTGTGCACACTTGGAAGTTTTATCACTCAACAATCCCAGATTGGTCTTGGAAGGTACATGTGTCTCTTCATCAGTAACTTGGTTTTGAGACAGAATGAGTCTAATGATATTCCACTCGTTATTGGATAACTTGCTAATTATGCATTGGCACTCCAGTAGTCTTTCCAACCAATTGAGTTTGTACATTGTATTACTTCAATACCAACCAAGCATATTTATTCCTATTCTTAAATCTCTTTTCGGTTCAAAAGTCAAATTTTCTAACGATTTACAATGTCACTTAATGTTTTTTAAAACACCCCTCTAGCTATATAATGTCCAACTTACGAGTAAGACGTAAACAACTCCTTTTTAATATGGGTATTGGCGCACATCACTTGTATTAAAAAAAATGGGTAATAATAAAAATAAATAAATAGAATCAGGTTATAACAATACTTACCACCTGACCCACGAAATCCTCATCTTGCAGCTGCTCCTCAAATTTTAGAAGGTCTTCCGTTGTTTTGAGTGGGAACATTTCAAATCTAAGTTCCACAGGCTTGTTGCTGGTGTTTGGTTCCAACCGCCTGGATGTTCGTTTCAGTGAGCACAGCTCAAGTTTGATTTCCTCCAATGTCTTGAATATGGAACCTGAAAATATTTCAACAGCCCCATATTGATGACTTCGTGTCAGTGTTCACCGCATGATGTTGCGGTGTTCAATTCAGTGAGGGTCATCGCTCGACGCTCTCTATACATTCGGTTTTCGACTAAAGGACAGTCAAATGTGCAGTTTTAGCGCTATTTGTGGTGGAAGATACATCGTAAAATCGTAATAAACTATAAAAGATGATTACTGCGCATGGAATTTTCTTTGGGAGTCACAATGTTGAGAAAAAACGCGTGGTATTTTATGCTAGTGTATGTAACAATGGTATATGAGCTACAGCGGTGACCCCCGTTTTTGCTTATGGTGCAATGCGGTAAACAGTACACAACATTACATACATGTATAGGGTTATTCTTACATGCAGCCAAAATTGGTATTTTTCACAAAAGAGAACAACATATTGCTATACATAGGTAATTAGGAATTAGGATTCGTTATTTTACAAGTAAATCTAGTTGAGGGCAATTCTGTAAATTTAGAATTTCATTTGAGCGATTCTGAGGGCTTACAATTCCTCGCGTATTAATTCTGTTTGAGTTTAAACACGTTTTTCAAGCATCCCTGGTAGAAGTGTAATTCCTCTGTTTCGGACGCATGTCCGAAGGATGCTTAAAAAAAAAAATGTTTAAACTCAAAACGCATTAAAAAGCGAGATGCAAGCCCCAAAAATCTCTAACATAAAATTCAGAATTTCCAAAATTACACTCGAATCAGTGGAATGATGAGAGCATTATGCATGTTAGAATACCGCTGAGCACCATTGGCGCGCATGGGCTGTAGCGACTGCTCATCGAAACGGGGTGCGTGCGACTTGTACATGCACTACTAATGTATCAACGAGTCGGACATTGGCCCCTATTTGAACAAATGTTCAGTATTAAGGGATGAGCTTTATCTTTTAGTTCCTTGATGAACTTAGCAACAGTGTCCTCCTTCAAAATGGGTTTTCTCTTTTTCATCCTTTTAGTGCCTTTCTTGCCATGATACCTTGTGCTAACAAGCTCCCACCTCTGCCATATTACCTTCCTGTTGGGTTGCGATTAAACTTTTGCCAGCATTTTATCCAGGTTGGTCAGTCCACACTTGCCACATTTTCTTCTGATTCATTGTGGCTGATGACATTTCAAACTGTTTAAGGTTTGGCACACATTGTGCAGGCTGCCAGTCATATTCGTTTTTGAATGTGCCATGTTCGAGTTTATGTATTGCTTGTAGTTTTAAGTTTATGTTCTCACAATACTCGCAGAGGCATCCATTATATTTAGCTGCAGATTTGCACTTGACGTGAATGGGATGGTGTGTATAGAAGATGGTGGCACACTCTGGATTTGCTTTTGTGTACTTCTCGTCCAGTTGTGCTAATGTACAGTCCATAATGTGTCTTGGTTTACTGGTTTTCTGAGAGACAAGCTTTTTGTCAGGTAGCGGATTTGAATTTGCCTCGTAGAACTCTTGCACACATTTGATTGCTTCTGGCGAAATGGGTTTCAGCCCAGCTGTTTCTTTGCCTTTCCAAGAAGCTTTCGACTGCATCCTGGCTTCTTCTGCAGTATCGCATGTTCTGGATCAATCATAGACCATTTTTTACCGTCAATGTATCAGTCATCAGATGGACATTTGCACCAGGTTATGTACAATGTTCTGTTGCATGCTCCCAAACCCATCTTTTCGTTTATGAACTTCATATCTGCTCCTAAATGATATTTTAATGTAACACTGTCTGGTTTGCCAGCAACTATGGGATCAAATATTTTTTTTTTAAATTCATGCCTCTATGGCCCAACTAAAATATATTCCTTACTGAGATATTCACCCTGAATGTTATATTTGTTGCATGGATTCGTTTCCCCATCTTTGTTCCATCTTCACAAGTACCGGTTCATTTTTGTACTTTTTGTGCATCCTTTCCACAGCATATTTAATTTTGTTTTTTAATGGCTACTATTAAGCACCAATCATATCTGGATAAGTATTGTTTTCAAAAAGTGAGTCGATTTCCTTGCTTCTTTTTGTGACCGCATCTAGTTGAGGCAGTGATTTGACCGTTCGGGTGAGAATCAAATAGCCATTGTCTGACAAACATAGCTGTATCTTTCAGATACAGCTTTATCTATCTGGACTTTATCAGAGCTGGCAGCAGGTTGGCCCAAGGCTGGCAGTGTATGACCCGGGCCAGCCCCGGCCAGCCCCGGCCAGCCAGGTATTTTTAAATAGTCTCCGCTTAAGATCGGTGGTCCTCTTCGTCTCAATGATACACTGGTAGAAGCACAGCGAGAATACCTCGAACCCTTCAGGATAGTTATCCCGACGAAATAATCGTTTCTGGCATGTCGACAGCTGGACGGTGTGGCCAAGTAGTTCGATCAGGCCGGTGAGGATGTCGTCGTTGACCGTCAGGTTTATCCCATAGTAGTCGACGTCCAGAAGACTTCTCAGATCGGGGGGGGTGGTGGTATGTAGCTGGGTATGTAAGGTTAACGTTATAATAGCACGATTGGTATACGGCTACCGCTGATAGAAGGCTGGCACAGCGGGAAACCTGGATGCCCTCTACCATTACCTGCAAAATGGATGCACCGTCGTTTTTGATATAAGGTGCATCATCTTTCTGTACAGTAGAAAATACATGTAAAACACTTTAAAATTACGGTGGGCAAATTATACCAGTACATGACACACGGTCTTCAGTTAATAGCAATATTTCAAAATTGAAAGGAAAAAACATTGTTAAACGTTGGTGTTTATTTGGTTTTGTTAAGGGGGGAGTTCAAATAACGCAGCATTCTTTCTATATAATTTCGAAATAATCAACTTCCGGCTCACAGACCCGTTGACTAGCAATAACATACATCATGATAATAATCTATGAATGATATGTAACAAACAAGTCAAAAGACCCTATTTTTTCCTATGTCATTATAGAGCTTGAATTTTAAAGCTAACCCGTACTAAATTAATGGTTGGTTGTGTGGCACCGTACTCTGTTAAAAAATGAAAGTTAACTTCGCTGATGTTCCTCGCACGTTCGACTACGTCCCATGTCTAGTCACGACGTGTACGACTGAATGCTGACGTGGCAGTTTTAATCGCAGCGCTATAGTGCTGCGCGCTGTGTACCGCCACTCGTCGTAGATCCATGATCAAAGCGAGGTATGCTTTCAATTTTCATGATTTTAAAGTTCCAAAAACTTTCTTATAATACATCGATATTGATCTTACCTTGCAACTGATGGCATGTTAAAGTTGTTGACTTTTCAAAGCTGTTGTTGCAACAATTATTCGTACTGATCACGGCTGAACGCACAGTACATACACAGCACGTCGAAACAACAATGGCGTCCGGAACAATCAAAATGTGGCTTCACTTCGGTGGTACCCGTTGAGAAAATACACGCGATGCAAACTACCAGTTATGTCAACCAATGGGAAATCCGCATTGCTAGACTAGCTACATTAGTCACGGCATTATTTTGTTAGTGCAATGCTTGGCGGTTGCCCTACGTACTCCACCAATGCCCTTTCTTTACGTTTTCCTCCCATCGTTATGGTTGTAATTCGGCGTTGGTAGTCTCTTTGAGTGACGGAGTTGGCGTAGTACCTTGACATTTTTACTGCAAGGCTGGGGTTCTATGGGGTACAGGCGCTTTACACCATCTATTGTCTTGTAGATCTTATAGATGCCATCTTGTATGAACACCAACCGCTTCACGGGTGATAACTGGTAGGTTGACATTGGGCAAGTGCCTTTAATCCATTGCCCACAGTCATCTGGATATAGCGAATGTAATTGTTGTGATTTTCCGTCGGCGTTCCGTACATTATCCACAACAAAGGCTTCTTCACATTTCGGGCCACTTGGTATTCGTTTCAATACATTTGCTGAATCAGTGGATAGAAGAAGGTTGATTAATTCTTCGTAGTTGAGGAAAATATGCACCAGCGATATATATTTTAATTTTCCTGAAAAGATAAAGCAAATGACAGACATTAATAATCTAAAATATAATTTTTTGTTCCATTAACTTGTTGAAAATAACCTAGTGCCTTTTGGGTTAGTTCATGGCTACACTAATCTAACAGCTAGGTTAGTAGCCTTAAAAACGGGGCTGAGGTTACATGTACATGTACATCACAAAGTTATTAATTTAATATTATAATATATTTACTAACGTCTTTTGAATCTATATCACATGTACAAAATTAGAAATTGGAAAGACCTTTTCCTCTATTGATAACCACAAATGGTAGTATAAGGAGAATTTTATCCTATTTTCTAATACCTGAGAACCCTCATTTCAACCTTTGCCCAGTTCCCTCTCATTTTGCTAGAACCCCTGGGTATGCAAGGTTAACGTTATAATAGCACTAACGGTATACTGCTACCGCTGATAGAAGGCTGGCGCAGTGGGAAACCTAGATGCCCTCTACCATTACCTGGAATTCCGTCACTGCCAAATGGATGCACCGTCGTCTTTGTTAAAGGTGCACCATCTTCCTGTACAATAGAAAATACATGTAAAACACTTTAAAATTAGGGTGGGCAAATTATCCCAGTACACAAGCCCGAATCATCATTCGCTATCTTAGCAGGTACACAAACATCCCTGTTTGACATCATGAATGAGAAACACAAAACTGTATGTACATGACACACGGTCTTCAATTAATAGCAACATTTCAAAGTTGAAAGGAAAGACATGTTAAACTTGTAAGACAATGTACCTCTAATAATTTAGTGTAAAAATAATACCTCGGGCAGGTCAATAATGGTCAGGTCCGCTCCAATAAAACCAGGCCGATGTGTCTTTATCTCATCTGGAGTGATGCTCAGCACGTCCGAGGTCATCACACAGCCGATTGAGGTGTTGTACGAGTACAAGTCACTCGGTACCCCAAACTCATGCTAGTGCTTGATTCTTAAGCAGAAGCTCTTGAATTCAAGATCGCCTGCCTTGAAGTTTGGGACAAAGCGCGACAGGACCTCGCGCGTCGCTGTCTCGGGGTCTTGGGTCTTTATATCATCTGGAGTGATGCTTAGCACGTCCGAGGTCATCACACAGCCGATTGAGGTGTTGTACAAGTCACTCGGTACCCCAAACTCGTGCTGGTGCTTGATTCTCAAGCAGAAGCTCTTGAATTCAAGATCACCCGTCTTGAAGTTTGGGACAAAGCGCGACAGGACCTCGCGCGTGGCTGTCTCTGGGTCAATGGGTCTTGGGTCTTTATCTCATCTGGAGTGATGCTTAGCACGTCCGAGGTCATCACACAGCCGATTGAGGTGTTGTACGAGTACAAGTCACGCGGTACCCCAAACTCGTGCTGGCGCTCGATTCTTAAGCAGAAGCTCTTGAATTCAGGATCACCTGCCTTGAAGTTTGGGACAAAGCGCGACAGGATCTTGCGCGTCGTTGTCTCGGGGTCAATGGCTCTTGATCTCATCTGGAGTGATGCTCAGCACGTCCGAGGTCATCACACAGCCGATTGAGGTGTTGTACGAGTACAAGTCACGCGGTACCCCAAACTCGTGCTGGTGCTTGATTCTTAAGCAGAAGCTCTTGAATTCAGGATCGCCTGCCTTGAAGTTTGGGACAAAGCGCGACAGGACCTCACGTGTGGCTGTCTCGGGGTACCTTATGGTGACATCCTGCCAAGTCGTACAACCCGTGTTGTCGTAGAAGGCTTTCTGAATCTTGTTCAATGACAAAATTAATTGGCTAGAAATTAATAAGATTAGTGTCGACCGTCGTGATGAAAAGTTACGTACATGTACTGATGAAGTTGACGGAAATCAGTTTTTTTTACCTTTTAAATTGGACACATTTTGAAAGAATGATTTTGACATTTTGATTTAATAAATACGTGCAAATACGATGCATTTTTTTGTTCGACGTACAAGTACATTCACTTGACAGGAGTGAAGTCATTTGTTTTTCAAAGGGGACAATTATTGTCGTAAATTGCTATATATTAGTGTTGGAGCACAAATCTTGATCCTCGGGACCAGGCTAACTTGGCTTTGGCCCACAATAACTACACAGCACCGTTTTAAATATACAAAGTATACAAATGAGATAAATAATAGAAGGGCTATTGTTTCCATTTGTGTTTGGTTAAAAGAGTTGCACTTTCCCTGTATGGCAAAAAGTCAAATATATATTTTGTTATTCGATTGCATGTATTTGCGACTTAGGAAGCCAATTTTAATAAATAACAATGTAATGAATGCGGAAACTTGGATGAGGGGTCACAATTCCAAGATTTATATAAAGCATATTTACCGGGATAAGCTTCTTCACTTCAGTCGAAACCCTTCTCAGCTCTGCGGTGCTAAGCTTTCTGTCAGCAACCTGCTGGAGAAGCTCATTTGCTATGTCTTCCAGTAACCCAGATAGCGGCAGCAAAGTGTATGCCACCTTTGCGATATCGGGAGTGGCTACAAAATCTCAGATAGCGGCAGAAAAGTGTATGCCACCTTTGCAATATCGGGAGTACATAAAATCCCCTCTTTTAAATGTTTGGCCCTTGTGGTCCCCTGATTCATACATCTCCACGATTTGAAGATTAATATAAAGCATATTTACCGGGATGAGCTTCTTCACTTCAGTCGCATCCCTTCTCAGCTCTGCGGTGCTAAGCTTTCCGTCAGCAACCTGCTGAAGAAGCTCATTTGCCGTGTCTTCAAGTAACCCAGATAGCGGCAGCAAAGTGTATGCCACCTTTGCGATATCGGGAGTGGCTACAAAATCCCAGATAGCGGCAGAAAAGTTTATGCCACCTTTGCAATATCGGGAGTAGCTACAAAATCCTCTTTTAAATGTTTGGCCCTTGTGGTCCCCTGATTCATACATCTCCACGATTTGAAGATTAATATAAAGCATATTTACCGGGATGAGCTTCTTCACTTCAGGCGCATCCCTTCTCAGCTCTGCGGTGCTAAGCTTTCCGTCAGCAACCTGCTGAAGAAGCTCATTTGCCGTGTCTTCAAGTAACCCAGATAGCGGCAGCAAAGTGTATGCCACCTTTGCGATATTGGGAGTGGCTACAAAATCCCCTTTTTCAAATGTTTGGCCCTTGTGGTCCCCTGATTCATACATCTCCACGATTTGAAGATTAATATAAAGCATATTTACCGGGATGAGCTTCTTCACTTCAGTCGCATCCCTTCTCAGCTCTGCGGTGCTAAGCTTTCCGTCAGCAACCTGCTGAAGAAGCTCATTTGCCGTGTCTTCAAGTAACCCAGATAGCGGCAGAAAAGTGTATGCCACCTTTGCAATATCGGGAGTAGCTACAAAATCTCCTCTTTTCAATGTTTGGCCCTTGAGGTCCCCTGATTCATACATCTCCACGATTTGAAGAAAAATATTGTATGCGTCGTTGCCCAAAGGAGAAATAAAGAAGTTCGTTCACAAATCATTTTCTTGCTACAAATTCCTGCTTCAAATATTCACATTCAAATTTGTTTCTGTGGTATGTACTTTTTGATTTCGTATGTGCCTATAAAGGCAGATATTTTGAGGCGAATTTATGTTCACACTAATTCTGCGTTATATACCTTTAAGTAGTGCGAATTTGAAGGAAAAAGGTGGCTGCCCGTAGTCAGTATAACTGAATGTCGGCCAAATAACTTTTGAAAAGTGTGTAAAATGGTACAACCACAGCCACAGGTGCATGGCGAGATACCTAGCACCTCAGTAAACATTGAAGATTAAAGAAACTTCAGATATAAAGAAACGATTAAAAGAAATATACATACAAAACAGAAAAAGAAAAGGACCTCTAAATAAATATACATGAAAAAAACATTATTTTGTTTTGTTTAATTTTATAACGACCCACTGATAAATTTAAGCTTTTGTTTCTTAAAAACATTTGTTTAGTTTTTGACATGGTCCGAACAATAGCAGAAATAAAGAAGAAAACGTAAAGACCAGTGCAAACGATCACAAGTCTGTAGAGAAGGATTTTGTTTCCATTTCAAACTGATCACCCTAACTTTTCAAACTGTACTTAACTTTCTTCTAGATACAGGGTACAGGCTTTAATTTTAATCATGAGATAACAAAGCACAAGAAACAATATTGCAATTAAAACAAAACACATGACGTACATGTACATGAAATGAAAACAACACGAACACGCCAAAGTAAAGCGCCAGTATATTGCCATACAGCTTCCTCGAATAAACAAGCCACAACTTATGTTTAATTTGAACGCAAAGAAGTTTAAATTCGTTGCCTACAAACGAAAAAGAAAACAAACCCTAGCAACAAATTAATGTGCGCTTCGATGCGTCTTAATTCGATTTCATCAATTGTAGATATATGTAGCATAAATTCAACTGTAGAATGGTGAAAATGTAGTCTTGAATGCCTATTCATGAATTTGAACGACTAAAACTAACCTGAATGAAAAGAACGAAATCATGTGTGCACAAACACGAAATTTAATGCAATTTTTTTCCCCTCTCTGCCGTATCCTTCTTCAGGCACACATTAGAAGTTATACCACAGTATCCAGGTTCAAATCGCGTTGAATTGGCCGAACAAAGATTCTGCCGGATTTTGTTAGATCTTTCAGGTACATTGTAGGCGGCCGTAAACCCATATTGGGCAACAGGTACATGTACATGTATCTTCGTCAACGTTTTGCTGTTGGCAGGCAGCCTTATAAAACTAAACCCTTCTGTGTCTTTGAGTTTCAGGTACGAGGTTGTTAGTACATCCACCACCTGGTGCACTGATGAGTCCAGGGGTAAATCTACGACCTTTTCACCCAATCCGGCTTGAGTCAACTTCTCCTTTTCGTTGGTTGATGGGGCCTTTGCCTGTAAATAAAAATGGGGTTAGGTATAGGGCCCTATAACACTTTTGCCAGAATTCTTCAGAAAATAGTCCGGTGGTCGAGGCAATTACTCCTCTCGGTACCAAATGTAGGCAGTTTTGACAAGGCAAAAGTATTTAACATCGCTGAAATTTGATTAAGTTGTTAATTAAATTGTTAATTAACAGCAATTGCCGTGGTGCCCTGTGCTTTTGCTGTGGTGCCCTCTGCAAAGTTCAAATACATATTTAAATCAACCTTTCCGAAGGAAAAGGTACATATCAAAAAGTGAAATCCAAAATCAGACAAAATGCTGGCCGTTTCATCTGATTCAACATCTTTGTATGGACCCGCTTCTTCCTTTGATCGTATTTTCAGCACCATGTACCAGCACAATAACCCCCACCGCTGCAGAAAATTTCAATGTATTCAACCAATGTTGTTTTAAAGGTAGTATTGCTTTTACTGTACTTTATGAAAATATATGAAATTAAATAACTCAGACTGTTTTTCCTAAATGGTGTATACTACCTTGGTTTGCACAAAATACATACATTATACAAAAATGCAATTAGGAATTATAATATTTAGCATACAATATATTTACCATCAAACGGTCAGATAAACACACAAACTTCAAAAATGTTTGTTTAGAGACAGAACTGTGTGGTCGTTTTACAGGCATCCGCGTGCTGGTTCTGGGTAAGAACTTAAATAGTCCACTATGCTTGGTTATCAAAGGAGTGGATTACAGAAGAGCTGAAAAGAGATAACAAAACACTTAAACATTACAAGATCCCAGTATAATTAGGGGAAAAGAAGACAAATTATAGTTGGGAAAGGTGCTTTCTAAGTTTTATACACCTGACATTTTCCGGATGCCATTGATGCCAGTTGGGTCATGACCTGGTACATGTAGGTCCTAATGGGAGTTGAAGCATGATCACTCACCCTTGAAAATACAAGTATACACTGTTTACCTTTGTTATATTTGGCGAGAAAGTCCATACTGTACTCTCCTTTAAGTAGGGAGGGAGCAGTATTGGGACACCTCACTCTTTTACCCCCTACCATTATTAGTGTGTGCGAGTCTCTTCAGAGCGACTCTCTCAGGAGCTGTAAGAGACTTCCTTTCTTCATCATGGACTGGTGTTTTGTTGTGGATACTGTCCATGTAGTGTTTAACTGTAAGGAGTTCGACTTCCTTTGGACGTCTCCTATTGTACAGAATTACCTGAGCTAGTGCAATTCGTGCCAAGTCTGTGTACGTTGAATCGGAGATCCCTTCTGCTTTCAAGCTTTCTTCACTCGTCTTTAAAAAAGCGTTGAATTCACCGCAGTCCTTAGTGAGCGGGAGAATTCTTTGAGTTTTTTTGGATCTCTCCTACTGACAATCGCCTCCGTCATAATTTGACAGAACAGGTCAACATCGTCAAATTTACGCGGTAGCCTCAATTCCATAGCACATGTGTGTGCTGTTGAATAATTCTTTATCCCAGAAAGTGGAGTGAAAAACTCCTCAACGTCAACATGATTCATGAATCCCATTGGCGGCACACTGCTGGCTCCAGTGCCAAATTCGAGAACATATTGGGCAACAGGTACATGTATCTTCGTCAACGTTTTGCTGTTGGCAGGCAGCCTCATAAAACTAAACCCTCCTGCGTCTTTGAGTTTCGGGTACGAGGTTGTTAGTACATCTACCACCTGATGCGCTGATGAGTCCAGTGGCAAATCCACGATCTTTTCCACCCAATCCGGCTTGAGTCAACTTCTCTTTTTCGGTGGTTGATGGGGCCTTTGCCTGTAAATAAAAAGGGGGTTAGGTATAGGGCCCATTTAACACTTTTGCCAGAATTCTTCAGAAAATAGTCCGGTGGTCGAGGCAATTACTCCTCTCGGTACCAAATGTAGGCAGTTTTGACAAGACAAAAGTATTCAACGTCGCTGAAATTTGATTAAGTTGTTAATTAAATAAAAATTAATAAAGCAATTTCGCCAAGGACTAAAGAATGTGCTCAAATACAATAACCGAAAACACTTTTTACGTATAAATCCCCACCGCTGCAGAATATTCCAATGTATTCAACCAATGTTGTTTTAAAGGTAGTATTGCTTTTACTGTACTTTTTGAAAATATAGGTTACGGGGGTTTATACATGTGGTAAATAATATATGACGCTGACCCGTTTGAAAGTTTTGTGTCTGTGGATAGATGCTGAAAAAACGAAGAACGTTAATTAGGCGTAAACAAAAAATGTTATGTTGGCTATAGGGCCCCAAAAAATAGGGTAGGTACAATGTAGGTAGGGATTTTTTTTTTTTTAATTTTTTTTAATTTTTTCTTCCAGCAATGAAAATGATATGTTTTCTAATTGTTTAAGCCGGTAGTGATACATGATAACAAAAGAAAACAAGGCTACACACAACCATGTAACCTTGTAACCATAGACCATGTAACCTTTGTAATACAAAAAGAGTGACCTTGTACATTCCAGGGCATCCGACAGGCAAGATACTACACTCCCCACAGCAATTGCCGTGGTGCCCTGTGCTTTTGCTGTGGTGCCCTCTGCAAAGTTCCAATACATATTTAAATCAACCTTTATGAAGGAAAAGGTACATAACAAAAAGTGGAATCCAAAATCAGACAAAATGCTGGCCGTTTCATCTGATTCAACATCTTTGTATGGACCCGCTTCTTCCTTTGACGACTGTATTTTCAGCACCCTGTACCAGCACCATAATCCCCACCGCTGCAGAATATTTCAATGTATTCAACCAATGTTGTTTTAAAGGTAGTATTGCTTTTACTGTACTTTTTGAAAATATAGGTTGTGAAATTAAATAATTCGGACTGTTTTTCCTAAATGGTGTATACTACCTTGGTTTGCACAAAATACATACATTATACAAAAATGCAATTAGGAATTATAATATTTAGCATACAATATATTTACCATCAAACGGTCAGATAAACACAAAAACTTCAAAAATGTTTGTTTTGAGACAGAACTGTGTGGTCGTTTTACAGGCATCCGCGTGCTGGTTCTGGGTAAGAACTTAAATAGTCCAATACGCTCGGTTTTCAAAGCAGTGGATTACGGAAGAGCTGAAAAGAGATAACAAAACACTTAAAAATTACAAGATCCCAGTATAATTAGGGAAAAAGAAGACAAATTATAGTTGGGAAAGTGTGGCCAGGTGCTTTCTAAGTTTTATACACCTGACATTTTCCGGATGCTTCAGGGATGCCATTGATGCCAGTTGGGCCATGGCCTGGTAGGTCCTAATGGAAGATGAAGCATGATCACTCACCCTTGAAAATACAAGTATACACTGTTTACCTTTGTTGTATTGGAAGCTGTTTGTTTTTTGGTTGTTGTTGATGGTCTATATAATAAGAAACATTATAAACTATATACTCTTACTTATTTTATATTACTTAACTTTTACTTTATTTTGGTTGTTGTTGATGGTCTATATAATAAGAAACATTATAAACTATATACTCTTACTTATTTTATATTACTTAACTTTTACTTTATTTTTACCATCATCAATGATTGTTTAACAATTAGGTTTCCCCTTCTTTCCGTGTCTGAATGTCCTTTTAATCTTAACTCCTCTTATCTGTCGTTCTTGCCAAATTCTATCTCTGTTTCCTGTTGCCAGAGTATCCCATGAATTCAACTGTTCTTGTGATAGTGAACTCAGATAGTTCATCTCGTCGTTGGTAAATTTCGGTTCTGTTGCCATGTCTATGACCATACACGCTAACGGATCTCCTCCTGGCCCCCTTGCTATTGGCACTTGTACTTGTTTTGGCATTGATCTAACCGTGTGATGTATTTCATTAGCATTGAGCCAGTCCGTTTGTAATTGCCTTATTCTTTTTTTGCGTATGTCTCCCCCTCCTCTGTTTTGTCCTGGTACCAGATACTGTGTTATGTATGTACTTGTTGTTGATGATAAAGGTGGGTTTTTCCAGTACACTTTTAAATTCGACAACATTATTGTGTCGTCCCATCTGTGAAACTGTGTTTTTCTGTATACCACGTTTTTCATTATCGCTGCTCTTTTTGCGATTGCAGCTGAAACAAGGGCAGGAGAGGCTGGTGTGCCAGTTGGCATTGGCACAGTTTTTTTTGCCAATAAGAGATAGTCTGGCAATTCTGTTATCTTATTCTTTGGTCTCACGCCCATGACCCCTGAGTTTTTTTGATAAGGGCGGCGTTGAAAATTGTCCAATATCAAAGTGTATTCGACTATGAAGTCGGTTGTCACTTGGTAAGCCGCGGGATGTCTTGGTTTGTGCTGTGTGCGAACCATTATCAGAGGCAAAGCTGGATTTGATTGCGTTGTTGTCATTGCAACGTCGTGGTGCTTTGATCTGTGGTCTGCATAGTCGATATTCGACAAATTTTCGTCGTAGTTTCGTTTGCCTGTTACAGTTTCTACATTATGTACTACCAGGCAGTGTACTTCGTGCACCGACCTTATCGTGCCGAGTGGGTCGTTTGGCCAAACTCCGCCTGTCGCACTTGGAATGCCTATGGAGATAGGGGCGTTTGTGGTTTTTTTAACCGTGTACGTTAACCCGTGCTGTACATTTGTAAGGGGGGTCCATTCGTTTCCCAATATCGTGTTATGAAAAACATGATAGCTTGTTTGGTTGCCCAATCCAAGACAAGCAAGTGGATCTGTTCTATCCAACGACAATAATCTGTCTATTTTATTGTTCGTGTCTAAATACACGAGTGGTGGCCCTGCGTATATCAAAGCGGGATCGTCTCCAAATGAAACATTTGTTCCCTTTTCCATCGAACTATCTAACCTGTCTACATAGTCACCTCCAAATTTGATGACTTGTCCAGACGGTACTGTGTAGTCGTATGTTTCGCCTGGCGCTATGCGTTTGAAATAACCCATATCTTTGTATGGTAACTCGTCATCTATCTCGAGTTTTGTTCTGCATGCCTCTTGGTGTGGATATGTGCTATACTGCAACCCATCCTGCATTGCTTGTGTTGCAGGTGTCTGCATTTTTTCAATCTTGTGCAACTTTTTGACATCGTTGTCAAGGGGATACCGTATTGTATAACAATCATTGGGTAGGTCTTCTATTGCTTCTATTTTAAATACCCCGGAAGAATCAACAAATATCTCCAATCTGAGATCGGTACTTGTGGCAATCTCTTCTAGGTCGCCCGCGCCTGGTTTTTTTTATGTACATCCTCAAGTTTTTGATTCTTATCTTTATTGATTTTACGGTTGCGCATTCAAAGAGCATGGCCATTTCTTGCCATTGGCGAGGGTCCATGTACTGTTGCAGATGGTCTATGCCTAAAAAGTGCCATCCGCCATCGTAGGCATACGACGGGTTTGGCAATCCGCTTGTGTGATCGCCAGCCGGTCTGTCATCTTGGCGCGCGACTAGATAACCCGGATTTTTGTTTTCGTCTATCGTATGGGCAAATTCTTTTCCGAATATCTGAGTGCCACAACTGACCTTTAATTGTTGTTTCCCCCTTGATAGACTTTCTTGATAGTTGTCAGGGAAATTGAAATTCCCCAATGAGCCTCCTCCTCCTGTTCCTGTCCCAGGTCTATCTGATGGGCCGTCTGCTGCGTCCATTGGTTCTTCTCCTACGCCTTCTGCACCTGCTCCCTCTGTTTTCTGTTTTTTACTCGGATTTTCACCGCCTTCCATCTTTTCCCTGTAACCATAATATTCCTCTATATGTTTACTAATACCTCCATGTTTTTCCATATATTCGTCTAGGTCTAGTTCTGCGTCTGAATCTTCTACTTCATCCCCCCCCATTTCTTCTTGTATTTCATGAAATTCACCATCATCAAGCGCGTCCCATTCAAACGCTGTCACTATATCTTGAGGGTTTGCATGACCGTGCGCTATGTCTGTGAGGGCGCCCTCGCTAAACCATTCCGGCAATAAATGTTCTTGTCGTTTCCCTTCTAAGATTGCCTCGTCCCTTACGTGTTCTCCCTTTTCACGCGCCTGAGTAGCTCTGTCGTGCGCTATCTGT
The DNA here is from genome assembly GCA_037893245.1 of Crossaster papposus. Classification (NCBI taxonomy): domain Eukaryota; kingdom Metazoa; phylum Echinodermata; class Asteroidea; order Velatida; family Solasteridae; genus Crossaster; species Crossaster papposus. The sequence goes on along the minus strand of JBAIAA010000633.1, from coordinate 165,576 downwards.
TGTTTAAAAATTCTATTTCTAAAATCTTGAAAAGCTCCAAATGTGATTCTTGAGTCTGTTGTATCTCTGTCTCCTGTTTGTTCTAAAAAATCATTGAAATTTTCTTTTTGTCTAATTGTGTTCAATTTTGCTGCTGGAGGTGAAGCGTATTGTGTTACGTCTATTCCTAAGTATCTTGCCCATTGTGCTATGCCTATCCCTATACTTCCCGCTGTTGCCGACCATGGGTTCTTGCCTCTCGTCATCATTTCTCCCACAAACAAGTTATCGGCATCGGCCCTGTCGGTATTTGTTCCATAATCAATGTCATGGTGTCTTGCTATTTCATCTGTCTGGTCTGTTCCCCTTTTGTCTTGTCTTATTGTGGTTCTTGGTCCCGTATGTCCCGACGTCGGTACGTGTAATTTATCTGCCATTGACGGCTTTTCGTTACTCTCTTGTTCTACAGACTTTGCTAAATGATCATCGAGCTCAGACAGTTTGTCTTCTGTTTCTTTTTGATTACTTCGTATTTTATTAAACCAAGCCACTATTAATTGATTATAGATCCATACAGAAAAGAAAACATGACATTATTACTTTACAATTGGTAGCCCTTATAAAAATGGGCAATGATGATGGTGTTTTTAAAGAAACAGTTAAACATTATACATTCTTAAGTTTTTCATTATTTAGACCATCAACAACCATTATTTCTCTACTGGCTTAGCTTCTTTTTTCCAGCGTCGTTCATCAGGCCACAGTACAGCAATACTGCCGGTACCACCCTGCGCAGGAGGTCTTCTGCCGACGGACTGTTTTGCATGACGGTTTTCATCGTGTCGCAAAGGTCAGACCAGGCTTTGTCGGGAGAGATGCTTTTCGGCTGGATCGTTTGGATTTCTAATTTAAATAATCGCGGAACAATGTCCACTTGATCTGGGTATTCGTCCCATGCTGTGTGTTCTACTGTCTTGGACTCCATCTTACTATTGTTCTTCTGCTATCTCGTGGACGTCGAGGCTGTCAGTCGCTAAGGGGCACGCTGCTTCTGCGTTTTCAATCAACGCCTTGTATGTGTCCGTCTCCCGGTAGTGCACCAGTCTGTCTGTTGTTTCTGTCAAGTCAATACAAAATTTTCGTTTAGGTGTTTCGTCTCCCACAAAAATACTTGTACTCCCACTGTCACTAACTATGCTCGCTGTTGCAGATGAGCGTCTTGTTTTTTTTTGTTTTCGCGGCGCAGTCGGTGTTTCTGGTATGTCTGATTCGTCTGTGTCATATATTGTCCTTTTTCTGTTGTCTGATCGTTCGTGTACTGTCTGCTGGGACATCTGTGCGTCTTCGCTTTCTATGTCGGCTAATTCGCCGTCTGAAAATTCTTCTTCTGTTTCCCCTTCCAGGGGCGTTTCGTCCTGTGTCACGCCAAACAGTTTGTTACAGAATCTGTCTTCGCATGTATGCACGTCGTGTGTTTCGCTGTTTTGCAGGTGATTATATATGAATCTCATTTCGTCACCGTTCAGTTCTATGTTGATTTCTCGCGCAATATGTCTGAACGCCATTGTCACTGCTTTCTCGGTAAACATCTCGAGGTAGTCTGCGTCTAGGTTCACGTTCAGAACGTCTCCAATGTTGTTCAGTAGGGCTTTTCCTTTTGCTTGGATGTCTTTTATCTGTTTTGCCATGTTGACCCCCCCGCTTACAATGCTAAGTACGCAAGGGTGCAGGTCTGCACTCTTGTCTTGCCACGGGGCACCTTCCCAATTGAATACCCCCCACTTTAGCAAGAACGATCGGTTCTTCAGTGCCTGTCTGTCTAGCGAATTTGCTAGGTGATTCCATGGATGTTGATTTGTTGTGACAAAGCACGGAGTTTTTGCCATTTTTACTGGCGCTCCAAACTTTACAGGTATCTCTGTTGTATCCCCTCCCATTAACTCCTTGAATTTCTCTTGAGTTTTTTCTGTTATTGTCATTTCGTTAAACAGAACCCATCGTCGACCGGGGATACTCATCCATTTAAAAATGGATTCCTCCGACGATTGGCCCCCAATAACAGCATGGTTTTGTACTGCTCTTTGTAAGGGCTTCAAAGCCCACGTTTTACCTGCGTTAGAAGCCCCGTATATCACCAAGGAATTAACCTTCTTGTTCGTGTTGTCCTTGTTAAAGGTCTTGTGTACCATCTGTCGCCATTGGTCTAGTGTCAGTCCTCTTTGTTCTAGAAAATACGTCAGTGCTTTGATGCTATCGACTACACTCATTATCATCTTGTTGTTATCTAGATCGTATGAACTATCACTACCGTTTATAGACAGGTATCGGTCGAGAAACTTTTGCAGCGTTAACCCGTGTTCGGTCATCCTGTAATGCTGCACAGCATTGCTCCAAATAGGCCTTATTAAAGACGGGTTGACTGTCGCCGTGTGTAAACGGCGCGCCAACTCTTCGTCTCCATGCAATTTCATTTGTTCTTTGAGCTTGGGCAGCTCGCTTAGGTCTGTGACGGCATATTTTTCCATCACTTCCGTAAACAGATCAAAGTTTTTCTCGCTCTGTTTCGGTTTGTTGATTGTTTTCGACGATTCAACCTGTCTCTCTATGCGTTTCCTTATAGCCATTTCCATAAAACTGACAATGTCTATGTTAGAAAACACATCTTTCAAAAAGTGATGGTACACGATCAGTGGATCGTTTATCATCACGTTGCAGTTGATTTTCGTATTCTGATACTCATTGGGCATGTAGCTCTCCATGCACACCACAGGTATCCTCGGTGGTGTGCATGCGTACACTACAGCCTGGCCGACCGCTTTTAGCGATTGACCGGTCACATATACAGTGTCGTCTCCTTTCAGAGTTCGCCATGGGGAGCTCTGCATAAAATTAGACAACCCCTTCTTATACCACAACACTATATGCACATGTACACTCTGCGCTACTTCTAAAGGAATTCCCCTTGCGCAGTTTAAGGGTTCGTGTTCTATTCGCATACAACTTTTTCCCTCTTTTGGAGGAAAGCTGTGACCCTTTTCTGCGCAATTGGCTCCTGCATGTACCCACATGAACCCTTCACTCTCTGCCTCTCCTGTATCAATAACTTCACAGGTGGCCTCGAGTTCTGGATCGTGCAGGGTCATTACAAATCCATATTTGGTTGCATCTAACCCAGTTAGGAATCGTCTTGCTCTCTTAATGAGTGACCCCGTCCCCATTGTTTCAGACAGTTTTCCTATCACTATCCCCACACCGTCAACATATCCCGACGCCATTTTTCTTGCAGAGTACTGGGATGCAAACGCATGTGAACCAGTAACTGCATCTAATGGTATCGGCATTGTTTCCGCATATTCCTTCATGTAATTTTCCATGGTAGGAGACATGCTAATCAACGGTGTTTCTACTAAGTCTACATTCCGTTGATAACGGACATGCAGACATTCCCCCTTACTTAATTTGTACAATACCAAGTCATTTGGTTTACAATTGATAGGGGCTACACTATTTACAAAAGCACCGGGTGCTAATTCGGTGCCTTTATAATTATATATCTTCATCCTCTTCGTCGCGTTTGCCATCGCTCCATAGTACCGCAAGGTAGTCTGTTCTTCCATTCTTACTTGTCTTGTCTTGGCTTGAGCTTCTTTCTTGATCTTCAAACGTTACTCGGATTCTTCCGTCTATTTCAGCTGTTGATTAAACAAACCTTCATTTATTCCTATTCTTATGTGTTTTATTGTTTGTGCCATCATCAACTAAATTATTGTAATACTCTAAGTACTTACTCAGTCTATCGTCTTGACTTCGCAGATAGTTGTTCAGTCTCTTCACACAAACTGCAAGTCCAGCCGATACTACTGCCAAAACAGTTAACGTCAATCCGCTTGTTATTTCATTTGCATAGCTCAATCCAGATGCGACTGTTGTGTTCATCGCGCTCTTTCCAACTGATTCTGAATTTGATTTTAACTCTTTTATAGCGTCCTACCCCACGCTAAACCCACCTCTCTGATTGGTTCCTATGGGCTGCCTCTAATCTGAAGCCCTCTGCAGACCCGCCGCTAACCCTTTAACCTCAGACCTCCCCTACTGTGTCTGGCGCGCTGGTATCACTGCGCGATACAAAATCCGGGCCGCGGTCATCAATGTATATTCTTATTAATAAAATGCGAACTTGTAATTATAGTGATTCGCATCTTATTAATAAGAATATACATTGATGATGGTCTGATTCAAGAAACAGTTAAGCTCGTGACGTAGTGCTGGGATTCAAAACCGAATATTCGGTTATTCGAATGTGCTTCCACAAACCGGTTTGGAATTAGAAAACCGAATATTCGAGAAAAAAAAAAAAAAAAAAAAAAAAAAAAACCTCTTTTTACGATTTTTGGGCAGAAAATAAAAAAATGTTGTTCAGTTTGGAATTCTGATTTAATTTGGTTCCGTGGACGATCGCTCAAGCGAAGTTAATGAGTTACGTGAATAAACACGAGCCACTAGATAAACTCATGAATACAGTCAGCTGGTACGCGGAAAGACGTTCTGTTTGAAGTAGCTGATAGCACGTATTGGAGAACGCAACTTCCATGTCACTTAATCCATTAAAATCTCTTTTATAAAAAAAAAAATAAAAAAAAAAAAAAAAAAATAAATAAATTAAAAAAAAAAAAACAATTCATTTTTTGATTTTGTAAACCGATTAACGAATTCGGAGGATCGATTATTCGATATTTTCAAATTCGGTTATTCGGTTTTGAAAACCTCCGATTTGTCCCAGCACTACCATACTGTACTCTCCTTTAAGTGGGGAGGGAGCAGTATTGGAACACCTCCCTCTTTTGCCCCCTACCATTATGAGTGTGTGTGAGTCTCTTCAGAGCGACTCTCTCAGAAGCTGTAAGAGACTTCCTTTCTTCATCATGGACGGGTGTTTTGTTGTGGATACTGTCCATGTAGTGTTTAACTGTAAGGAGTTCGACTTCCTTTGGACGTCTCCTATTGTACAGAATTACCTGAGCTAGTGTAATTCGTGCCAAGTCTGTGTATGTTGCTTCAGAGATCCCTTCTGCTTTCAAGCTTTCTTCACTCTTCTTTTAAAAAGCGATGAATTCACCGCAGTCCTTCGTGAGCGGGAGAATTCTTGGAGTTTTTTATGATCTTTCCTGCTGACAATCGCCTCCGTCTTAATTTGACAGAACAGGTCAACATCGTCAAATTTACGCGGTAGCCTAAATTCCATAGCACATGTGTGTGCTGTTGGATAATTCTTCATCCCAGAAAGTGGAGTGAAAAACTCAACGTCAACATGATTCATGAATTCCATTGGCGGCACTCTGCTGGCTCCAGTGCCAAATTCGAGAACATATTGGGCAACAGGTACTATACATGTATCGTCGTCAACGTTTTGCTGTTGGCAGGCAGCCTCATAAAACTAAACCCTCCTGCGTCTTTGAGTTTGGGGTACGAGGTTGTTAGTACATCTACCACCTGGTGCACTGATGAGTCCAGGGGCAAATCTACGATCTTTTCACCCAATCCGGCTTGAGTCAACTTCTCATTTTCGGTGGTTAATGGACCTTTGCCTGTAAATAAAAATGGGGTTAGGTATAAGGCCCTATAACACTTTTGCCAGAATTCTTCAGAAAATAGTCCCGTGGTCGAGGCAATTACTCCTCTCGGTACCAAATGTAGGCAGTTTTGACAAGGCAAAAGTATTCAACGTCGCTGAAATTTGATTAAGTTGTTAATTAAATAAAAATTAATAAAGCAATTTTGCCAAGGACTAAAGAATGTGCTCAAATACAATAACCGAAAACACTTTTTACGTATAAATCCCCACCGCTGCAGAATATTTCAATGTATTCAACCAATGTTGTTTTAAAGGTAGTATTGCTTTTACTGTACTTTTTGAAAATATAGGTTGTGAAATTAAATAATTCGGACTGTTTTTCCTAAATGGTGTATACTACCTTGGTTTGCACAAAATACATACATTATAGAAAAATGCAATTAGGAATTATAATATTTAGCATACAATGCATGTATATTTACCATCAAACGGTCAGATAAACACACAAACCTCAAAAATGTTTGTTTAGAGACAGAACTGTGTGGTCATTTTACAGGCATCCATGTGCTGGTTCTGAGTAACAACTTAAATAGTCCACTATGCTCGGTTTGAAGCATGATCACTCACCCTTGAAAATACAAGTATACACTGTTTACCTTTGTTATATTTGGCGAGAAGGTCCATACTGTACTCTCCTTTAAGTAGGCAGGGAGCAGTATTAGGACACCTCTCCCTCTTTTGCCCCCTACCATTATGAGTGTGTGTGAGTCTCTTCAGAGCGACTCTCTCGGAAGCTGTAAGAGACTTCCTTTCTTCATCACGGACTGGTGTTTTGTTGTGGATACTGTCCATGTAGTGTTTAACTGTAAGGAGTTCGACTTCCTTTGGACGTCTTTTATTGTACAGAATTACCTGAGCTAGTGTAATTCGTGCCAGGTCAGTGTACGTTGAATCGGAGATCCCTTCTGCTTTCAAGCTTTCTTCACTCTTCTTTAAAAAAGCGTTGAATTCACCGCAGTTCTTAGTGAGCGGGAGAATTCTTGGAGTTTTTTAGGATCTCTCCTGCCGACAATCGTCTCCGTCATAATTTGACAGAACAGGTCAACATCGTCAAATTTACGCGGTAGCCTCAATTCCATAGCACATGTGTGTGCTGTTGGATAATTCTTCATCCCAGAAATTGGAGTGAAAAACTCAACGTCAACATGATTCATGAATCCCATTGGCGGCACACTGCTGGCTCCAGTGGCAAATTTGAGAACGTGGGCAAGACCGATGGTGGTACTAGTTCCGTTTGCCATGTCTAGTTTACAGGCTCCACCTAATAATGATAAATTAAAAGTATTTTTTACAATTAAAAATCTGGTAACGAATCCACTTAGTAAACATTTTATTTCTCAAATTAAACATATTTTTTCAAAAGAGAGTAAATGCGACTGGCACTGTTCGAATATAATATATAGGGACATGTGGCTTTTGCCATCGTTTAATATTTTGCATAATACCAACAAGTTTGTTGATCTGACCTTCACATCGGACCAGAAACTGTTCCAAGGAGAATATCGTATCTTCCTCTTTTTCTTTTAATGCTCGGTCGTCGGACCACCGGACCTTAAACAGCAGACGAATTGTGGAGGCCGTTAGCTTCCTGGAACTTGCAGTAAATAGTGCTTCAAAAGCACCTGTGTTTTTTATTTATCACACTCCACAGGCCTCCAATGTCCTCCAACCCTCCAATGTCCTCCAACCCATCCGTGAACTGGTCAACTTCTGATTTGCAGCTAAAATTGAGACGTACAAATTCATACATGGATTTGAATTTCCGTATTTGGGTTCATAAACCCAATGGAGTTAGGTTGGCGTATCGGTTCTTTTCTCGCCTTGAACCCCGGTTTGAATCCCGTTTGGTCTATCCGACCATGTCTTTTTATGGACGCTGATACTTATACGGTACTGTGTTAAAATCATCCACAATCACCCGTTTGTTGTAAACGACTTTGTAGTCTTTGAACAACGATTTTGATTGAATCTTTTTAGTTTTGCTGTCCGTGGTGATATGAAACGGATTATTCAGTTAGGGGTTGGGCATCTGCACCACAGAGTCAACGCTTATCTGCTGACTGTTTATGAAGTTCAGCATGTTTTACCCGTGTCTAATTTGTAGGCATAGTTCTTGGGCACCCTCGAAACAAAACTGCTCGCTGTTTACGACCTTATCGTTGGCAAACTGTTCGTTAACTCTGGCCGGTTTGATAATCACTTCAGTTTTTGGCATGTTTACCCTTTCAACTCTTCATGTTGTGCACGACTTCTTATGCATGAGCTGAAACTAGTTTTTCACTTCTTCTTCTGAGATAGACAGTCTGATCACAGCTTTGAATTTATCACGTTTTTCTTCATAGTGGCATATTCTGTATTCATATCTTTTGGGCAGAAAAGCCTGTTAATATATGTTATGGGCGAAAATAGTATATATTTTCAATCTAGGCCTAGCACATTTAAAGCCAACTCTGTCTCACATTTTAAATAATTAAATATGATCAAAGATAGATTAGTTATATTTTCAGAGTACATTTTTATTAGGCTTGGTCAATTAAAATGCAAATCTAGTCAACAGACGTTTCATAATTTAGGCAAAACGATTTCAATAGCTCGCGTAGTTTATATTGTAGTGTAGTCGGGCCAAAACACAAAGAAACTGTCGAAACTCAAGCTTTGTAATCAAAACTAAACAAATATTTAAATTTATTTACTACATACAAGTATGTACAATTAAGTTACCCCACCCCAAACAACAAACAAACAAGGGTTGTACTGTACTTGAATATGAAATTAGGGTCCAAAACTAGTGACTGTTACAAGAGTAAAAGAGCCAACAACTTATATTAATTTGACAAAGTAAAAACTTACATACATGACCCAGTATACATGAACCTCTCCAACCTATAGCCTGCCGAGAGCCACGCCCTCCACACTAGTATATGGCTATCGCCGAACTCAACTGCTGGACTCCCCAAAATTCCTAGTGCCCACAGTTTTATATGGGGTGAGCCCAGAAGCTAGCAACACAACAATAAAGATTATGTAAATTAACAACGCCCAGGGATTAAGGTTCCTGGGGTCTTAAAGTCACAACAAAGGAGAAACTTAAAATACAAAAGGATATCATGTACAATCAAACTAGGTGACTGGCTGGACCGATCCACGTCTTCAAGGGGGGGGGGGGGGGGGGGGTTGAGCCATGACTATTTCATGTAGTAGACGGGGCCTTGATTTTACTACAATAATTATTCAGTATACGTTATGCATAAAGTGCACATTGCATCGTTCCATTTGTGCTTTTTGGCACGTTTACACGCTGACCGAACTTTCTACAAACTATTGAGCATAAGTTTGGCAAGCGCTCTAAGCCCTGGTTTTTTTTACCATTTTGTTGCGCTCCAGCAAAATCCCCCCTTGTCTTTCATATTCTCAGATGTAATCACTAATATCCTCTTCATTCTTGCACCACTTCAGGATGCCGAACTCTGCTGTTTAATCTTTAGGAAAGTGTTTATGTAATCGGCGAACAGAACGCCCGATTTAGTGGTCGGATCTTACTGTGCACGCCTATCAAATTTGCCAAACGCGATCTATACCTAGAACCACATCCTAACTCTACGGCCTTTATTTTGCAATTCTGGTGACACACATGTGCCATTCAGAGCCCTATCTTTATCATTATGGCTACAAGGAGATTTCTGTTGCATTTCAGCGCACGTTCTGCACAGGGGAAACATAAGTTTCCCCAACAGCTCTATAGGGAAGAACGGCAATACGGTTGTTTAGGAGGGAGGACGGTGCATTTAATCAATCTGTAATATTTCGATACAACTTGGAAGTTAACAGTGGTAATTTTCTGTTGCCCCAAAGGATAGGAACAATATCTGTTGGTGTACAGATACAAACTTGTAAAATCAACGTACTGTACTGTTAAAAATTGATGTTTTCTGTGGCCTAACGTGTGAAGATTGTACTAACCAATCCATGTTGGTCTAGTAGTAACCTATGGGGTTCCCCATGACCTTTTCAAGGGCTAGTGCTTAACTCTCGTATTTTCTCGCAATTTTTCAAATCGCACATGTTCAGTAAATCTATCCCCCATAAACTTGTTGTATTCATTTACAATGGCAGGTTTGTTCACGTCAATGTGTTTCTGTGCTGTCGGTATTTAGGATTCGGCGTCGGCAGAATACAAGTAACTGTTTAAAGTCATGTACATTTGTGTCATAGCTGACATAGAGCAGGCTTGGTACGTCTACACACTAAAAAATAAAGAAGCAAATATCCACCTTTAGGGGTGCAACAAAACGTAACACCACAAGAACCTTTGAGGTTTCATATTTGCACCCCGAAAGAAGGGTGCAAGTGTAACCCGGAAAAAGGGCACAGTTGAATAAATGAATAAAAAATAAGAAAACCGCTTAGAGTTGGGGGGAACTCGCTTGTTAAAAATAAAATAAAACCAGGATCAATAGGAAAAGGTCGCGAACTATTCTTAAACAAATTGGGACAAAAAAAAAGAAAATTGGTTTACCTTCAAAGAAAAAAATGACTTATTTAATTTCTCAAACAAACCTTCTGATGAGATCCAGATAACAAAATAACAAACTTTAAAATAAATTACTTTCGCCTAACGAAAACCAACACAGCACTAAAGTAAAATATAATCTACAGACAATCAAACATCTACCAGAACGATTGAGAGGTATGGGAAAGGGAGAAAGCAGCTGTCCAGTATAGGTGTGTATTGTTCGCTGCTCACCTGCTCACTGACTAGCCAAGCACATGGTTAGTGCCAGGACAACTAAAACGGTCTGGTGCTCTTAAACAATCAACTAAAATATGCACAGTGAACTTTGGGTACTAGAGAGAAGTCTGGTGCTCTTATACAATTAACTAACATATGTACAGTGGACTTTGGGTACTAGACAGGGGTGACACTCCTACATGTAGGACTATTTTACAAAGAAAAATAAAAACACATCAATTCTCTAAGGGGGAACTCACACTATAATAAGACAGCGGAATTTTACTCCCTTAAACACAAGTTTGCACCCCATGTAAAGGTTCAACCATGCACTTTTGTTTCAAATTGGCACCTTATATTTTCAAAAGGTGCAAACATGCTCCTTTAATTCACTGGCTCATAATAGCACATTCAGGGGTAAAAACGGGCACCTCGTATGAATATGAATATACCGGTACTAGTATTAATAGCAATGTCTCTGTGGTGTTTACAAGGCAAGACATATTACAGCTTGGCTTGTGTCGAACATTTTACACACGGTTTTTGTTTGAGGCATGGTCAACCAATAAACATAACCGAAGTTGGGGTCAATAACATAGCTAACATTTCTTACTCATCCTCAGAGAAAACATACTGACGCCCTTCCACCAGTTTGCTCTGTGCTTTTATGCTGTCCTGTGGTTTCTAAGCGCCCATCACAACTCTAAGCTTAGACATTGTTGGTAGGAGGTCATCTATATCTAGCCAGTCATCACAGTCACTATTGTACACTTGAATTGTTTTGACTGAATGCCTATCAACAACAAATAGTTCAGTGATTTTATCAAAGTTTTGAATGTAGAAATCTTGCTCAATCGTTTTTTTTAAAATATACCACAGGTGATGTGGTACTTTGCAAACTTTGCATTGCCTGTATTTCACACACCATGGATTTACCAGCATAATGGTAGTAATGATTAAACGAAGTTGTTCTGTAGGCCTTGGTACAAATAAACCATTCATCTTTATGCCTTGAGACATACATGTATTTCACTTTATACAGGAACTTCCTTATGCACAATATCGATTATTAGGGGTTGGGCATCCGCATCTTTTACCATGCGTACCGAAGAGTCAAAGGTAGTAATGTTGTTCTGTAGGCCTTGGTACAAATAAACCATTCATCTTTATGCCTTGAGACATGTTTCACTTTACCAAATACAGGAACTTCCTCGTGCACAATATCGATTATTAGGGGTACCGAAGAGTCAAAGTTTATCAGCTGACTGTTTTTAAAGGTTCAGCGTAAATCCACGAACCTCACAGCATGTTTTACCCGTGTCTAATTTGTAGGCATAGTTCTTGGGCCCCCTCGAAACAAAACTCTAAACATAGTTTCCATCTTTTGGACTGATTTCATTGGTTAACTCCCCCAGGTAATCGCTCGCCTAGAGGCGGTGCGTATAACCCCGGTATGTCTACGTAGATCACGCTATCTGTGTCGTAATAGAGAAATCTGTCTTTCAATTGTTCAAGTACATCTTAAAAACACAGTTAAACAATAAAAAATTTATAAAACTCTTATAAAACTATGATGGACAATAAATACTTTATAAAACTCTTATAAAACAAATCAAGCGTAAATTAAAGAAACATTTTCAACAATTAGGATTAGAAAATGTTAATAGCATATAAATTTTAGAAGTGGCAATGATTACACATGATTGTTCATAGATTGTTCGTTGTTGGTTCCAGGAATGGTCACATTGTTTAGGTTAGTCCCTTCTTTGCAAGCGCCTTATACCTGTCCTTAATTTGGTCGTCGGTAGAGTTCACCGTGGGGTTGCGGACTCTGAAGCGGCGAAGGACTAACCCCCAACTGATGCACCTCTGGCCACCAACTCTCCTATACTGCCGACACAGCCGAAGTAACATCTCGTCAGTACGTGCTGGTGGAGGGTCGGGGCGCGCGACTTGTCGAGCAGCTGGCGGTCTTGGCAGCACTGGTCGAGCCGCACGCCTTGGGAGAACTGGTCGAGCAGCAGGGACTGGTGGCACTTGTGCAGCAGCTGGCACTGGTTCCACTGGTGCAGCTGCAGGCGGCAGTTGGGGTCTCTCTTCGACGTCTAATGCAGAGTCCGAGACGACGACTGGTGATGCTGGCGCATGCCGGTCCTCTCGCCACCATGCAATTGGATGGATGGGATCGGTCTTATAGCCCCTGTGGGTAGTGTACCCAAGGAGGGACTTGAGATCTCCGAAAATGCGCTTCACATCAATGAAGATGGGTCGTCTGCGTGGGTAATCATCAACTACCCCGGCGTGGGTGAGTAGCATGGATGCATGTTCGAGCATGTTGCCCAAGTTCCTGATGTAATTGGCCGTTGTCATGGTGCGCTTAGCGACGACACATGGCTGGAGAAGCTGGTCAAGGTCTTGTGGTCTCCTTTGGACGAACTCTGCCATGGCTTGAGGTAGCGTGGTGGTGACGAGGGTTGCCTCAAATCGCAGTCCTCCGAGAAGGTGCTGGAATCTGGTCATCAGCCTGTAGATGGATTTCACATGCCGAAGCTTCGCTGCTGCAGTCTGGGTATCCGAAGGTCCGCCCATGTCATAATGATGAGATGTGCGCAAGAAGTGAAAGGACTCGGTATAGACCTTCACTACTGGCATTGTTTCTTCAGGGAGTTGAATGTTCAATGTCCCGCCGTGGTTTACAAAAGGATGGGGTCTGTTATCCAAGGGCGTGTAGGTGGGATACATATCGGCCACAATACCTCTAGGAAGCAGAAAGCGTAGATGTTGTCGTCGTACGATGTGTAGGCCACGTCATACCAGTTTGGAGGGTAGTCTTGGTCAATCACAGCATTGCATCGCGTCAACACTTGCTGAACATCAGGGAAAGAAGCGATTGATCCCTTCATACCGAAGTTCACAATCCTCCGGAATGGGATGTTTGCAGCTCGAAGTGCCTGCAGAAAGGTTGCTGTTGGTACTCCAAGACCTTGGCCGCGGACGAGATAGTCAGTGTCCTCTTCAGCAGGGACACAGCTGTGATGCAGATTGTACAGCGCACGGGTGTCCGCTTGGTTTCAATGATGCATTGATAGTAGGTCAATGAGATCACGTCAAAATCGTCGCGGTAGTAATCACGGCGGAATGACCATGGGCGTCTTGGTAGGTTTTTCTGATGCGTAGAACCACACAACTTGGTATCACACGCCTCACACCGGCCCCCAGTTGGTTGTACTACCACAGGATGTAGCACCGATAGGCAGTGTGCCGGCTGCAGTGATTCTCTCTGCCTACAGTTGTTGGTGGGCAGGTACAATGTACCCGGTAGTTCCGCATTCATTACCTTCCTCCAGAGGGCCCTTTGAAGGGCGATGGACATTGGGTCTAAAATTTGCAAATCAACGATTGCTAATCCGCTGTTATGGAGCTACCGAGTCCCTGTAGAATAGCTCATACTCAATACACAAGTCACTCAATGTCAGTTTCTACATGAGATTCCACCACAGTTGGCGCCTGCGTGACTTCTACAGCCTGCACCTGAGCTTCTTGTGTAGCTGGCTCCCGTGCTCCTGTTTTCTCGCCGCGATTCTTTCTCCCTCCCTCACGATCCTTTGCCCCATCGATCCAGTTAGTTACGGCACCCGAAACTCTTTTTCTGTTCCTTGCGGATGACTTTTCCGAACGGCTGCAAGCTAGTGTTTCTTGGTTTATTTTTTCGTTTTTTCCCCTTGTCTTTCCCTCGACCTGTTGAACCACTCATTAACTGCAGTGTCAATTGTTCTGTCAAAAACATTTCCGTGGTCCTTGGTCTTTTGAATGCTTTCTAGATAAAAAGTATGTCGGTTCTATCTAGAGCTACATGTCCAATGCGAAGAATTGTTGTCAACGTAAGGCGAAATGAGAGACATGGCATGGTGCGTGTTGGGTCGGCCAGTTGGAACGGGATTTCTGTGAGCCTGGTTGCTGCCTTGCCCCACCTTACCGAAAAACTTGCACAAGCAGTTGGCTATTGTTCTGCATTTTTCGATCTTCAAGATTGAGCTGATCTTGTTTCCATTGACACTCTCGTTTTTCGCATTCCTCTTGCCTTTGCTCCAATGCGAAGCGATCTCGCTCCATTTGCAAAAGTGCCCCTGTTGAATCGTTGTTTTGTTTCTCCTGAAATTCAACCAACTTCGTCATGTTCATCGCATCTTCAATCTGTGACTTTTTCCAGCGACGTTTTCTCAGAACAGAACCTACACAATGTAGAAGACACTACGCATGAACATAAGATTTACATATGACGTCTTCAAGTAAACTTTTGAACCCAGAAGTAATACAAAGTCCTTGTTAATTAGATTAACCATTTTGGGGTATAACGACACTGATGGGAAACAAGTAGAAAATCCGTCTTTGGTTTTGTTTCTCATATTTTTCAAAGAATTTGTTTGAAAGTATGGCGTTTGGTATAGCGGTGTTCCAATTATGTACATCATACATATAAACTCATCACAAAAAGTATCGAGACACTTAAAAATGCTTTACACACGTGTACAGAAATGCAACAGATAAACCTGATTATTCAAAACAATAATGCAAACCTGCTCCTACTTGTATAGAGATGAAACTGGATCTACGACCATTGAAATGACAATAACTCTGCTCCGCAACATCGTATCTCAACATCAAGGTGTCAAAATACGCAGAACAAAATTATGCACTAGGTGATTTGCTTCGATTAATCCATACCCTTTCGGGCCGTTAATTATTGGTTTATTTTTAAGTGTCTCGATACTTTTTGTGATAGTTTACTTGCCTGCATGTTTGCCTTGCTTCCTCTTTGTTTTATCATCAGCTGGTGATGATGGTGGTGTACAATGTACATGTAGGTGATCTGATCAAGTCTTTCTCATCAACATGTCAACATCAGAATCTGAACAGCAGTATACTGGTTTAGTACCTTAGTGTCCCATAATTAAAATATTATTTAGACAATTTATAAATGCCCTAGTTAGTTTCTCTTTGCCATTGTGAAATGTTCAAATTAACTGTATGAAATAATCCTCCATTCACTATAACCCATATTCACTATAACTTGCTCATTTTGGCCAGAAGGAGGGTTTCTATCAGAAGCCAATAGTACTCACGATGAACTGTTATCATGCCCCATGTGAGTGGCCAGTTCCTCCAGTTCATTGTCCTTAAGGTCTAACAGTTGGGAAAGTGTGGCCAGGTGCTTTCTAAGTTTGATGCACCTGACATTTTTCAGATGCCAGGTCCGTCATGGCAAACCAACCCTTATAGAATGCAGTAGAGAAAGCATGTTGAAAACAGAATAGGAAATTAAATTCAATGCTTTCAAAAGTAATGCTAAAAAAATATTTTTTATTGTACAAACCTCTTTAAAAGTTGTCAACATTAGATGCTTAAAGTGTATTTATATTGAGAAATGAATTTATCTACAGAACATTAGAGCTGTATGTACATGTACTGTACTATAATGTATGGGGACAAAATTGTCAAAGCACTAAAATATGGTAAGTCCCAAACACTCGATGGATATAGAAGTTTGTGTACAACTGGACAGTACTCGTCAGAACCCATTCAAAAACAGTAACAAAATAGGCTATTGTTGGGAGACTCATCGTGACAAAGTGGCACACTGAAGGTGAACATGCCGTCCCCTCAGAAGGATGGAGAATCTTTCTTGATTTGCGCTGGAAGTTTTAGCTCCAGGCCCTATTTTGCGATTATAGTGATTTGGTCATGTTTCATTCTGTTCAGGACATTTGCCAGCTGGTATTCTCTGATACTGCCCTCAAATGCCTTGCCCTTTCTGTTAGGTTTTATGCTGCGTTCCAATCCAGACAGAACTGTGTGGTCGTTTTACAGGCATCCGCGTGCTGGTTCTGGGTAAGAACTTAAATAGTCCACTACGCTTGGTTATCAAAGGAGTGGATTGCGGAAGAGCTGAAAAGAGATAACAAAACACTTAAACATTACAAGATCCCAGTATAATTAGGGAAAAAGAAGACGACAAATTATAGTTGGGAAAGTGTGGCCAGGTGCTTTCTAAGTTTTTTGCACCTGACATTTTCCGGATGCCATTGATGCCAGTTGGGCCATGACCTGGTAGGTCCTAATGGAAGATGAAGCATGATCACTCGCCCTTGAAAATACAAGTATACACTGTTTACCTTTGTTGTATTTGGTGAGAAGGTCCATACTGTACTCTCATTTAAGTAGGCAGGGAGCAGTATTGGGACACCTCACTCTTTTGCCCCCTACCATTATGAGTGTGTGTGAGTCTCTTCAGAGCGACTCTCTCAGAAGCTGTAAGAGACTTCCTTTCTTCATCATGGACTGGTGTTTTGTTGTGAATACTGTCCATGTAGTGTAATTGTAGTTGATCTTTTTAGTTTAGGTGTCCGTGGTGATATGAAACGGATTATTCACAGTTATGGGTTGGGCATCCGCATCTTTTACCATGTGTACCACCGAGTCAAAGTTTATCTGCCGACTGTTTCTAAAGTTCAGCGTAAATTCACGAACCTTACAGCATGTTTTACCCGTGTCTAATTTGTAGGCATAGTTTTTGGGCCCCCTCGAAACAAAATTCTGAATATAGTTTCCATCTTTTTGACTGATTTCATTGGTTAACTCCTCCAGTTAATCGCTCGCCTAGAGGCGGTGCGTATAACCCCGGTATGTCCACGTAGATCACGCTATCTGTGTCGTAATAGAGAAATCTGTCTTGCAATTGTTCAAGTACATGTATGTCACATATTTTTTGTCATGTGTATGACATATCGTACAGAAAGTGTTTTGTGTGTGTGATATTTGGTTCAATTTACAAATGAAGGCACGAATATGCATTTTGTGACATGAGAAAGATATAATGGTTTAGTTTATACTTACTCATCATTATGAATAGTGGTGATGGTTTTGGTTGCTGTGAGGAAGGAGACTGTCAGAGTCAGCGGTAGGCTTTCTTGCAGTTGAATCAAGGTGTCGATGTGCAGTGCTTGAAGTATGGCATCTGTTTCTCCTTTGTATTCATCGGTTTCGTTTTACAGCCATAAAGCCAATTATACTAATCACTGACTGACCACTGTTGACACAATTGGATTTGCGTGGTGATAGACTGTACATGGGCTACATGTACCATAGAGAAAGTTGCTGTGTATTATTATTGTACAAGCATAGTTTGTTTTACAGTTGCTTTGCCACTAGCTACCCAAGCCAGATTTGGGCATGGACCACAGCTTAATAAGCACACAAGAGCAGTAGCTATCAATATGTTGTTTGTTGTGGGTTTTTTCTGGAGGTGGGGGGATTATCTTAATGTCAAATTTTAAAAGTACAAGTATTCAATCAATATAATTACGACAAACCAACCCCATAATCAGATTCATACATGTACTTTTTGTCGTAAATTGTTTCCGGTCTATTTTCCATCATCAAAAGAAAATGTAAACAATAGTACAATGTAACACAATATTTGCAACTGAATGTCAAAAAAACCAAAATATAATACACATATTCAAGTTTGTTTACAGTACTTGATTAAAAATGAATTGTAAACACTTATTTAAATGACAAGAACTAAGCATTATTAACAAAAATAGGATTCTAATGGAAAATGATGCAAATGACTTTAACAAAAATACGAGATATTCAGCCGTGTAACCAATAAGAAAAAGTTAAGAATAAAATACCTTAACCAGTTCGCGCCGGGATTATTTTTACATCGCCGAGCCGACGGGCGGGATTATTTTTAACGAAACTCGATCCGAAGCGTGTTCAGGCCGATAGTGCTGGGTAGCACACCCACGCACTTCCGGCCTTGCGCGCTGCTGACATACATTTCCGAACTTGAACTTGGCGTATTTATTCGTCATCCGTTTTGAATTTGGGGAAATTTTTGCGTTTATATACGTCATCCGGCGCGAACTGGTTAAAAGGATCGTATACCTTTGGTAATTACTCCAAAAATTAATGGCAATAAAAACTTACTTGGTAGGAAGTACAGCAGCTTTGGATAGTATAATGCATTTTTAGAAACTTTTCACTTTGAAGTACTGCGGTTATGGAAAAAGATATTACTTTTTATCCCAACAAATTTGAATCTGAGAAGCGTTACTGCAGTGACGTTTCTCAGACTGTGTATTCCAATGCAGATTATTCTTCCTGCGGGGACATAACCTCTCCCGATTTTTGGCAATATCTCAAAATCGCTACCACCTTTTGAAATGAAATTTTTACAGGTTAGTTTCATGGTATATATCTATAACTATATAGGATTGAAACAAACAATGGGTTCCAATTACCAAACGTATACGATCCCTTTAATTACTGATATAACTATTTGACTATTTGACGCTTCTCAGATTCAATTTTTTTGGGATAAAAAGTGATATCTTTTTCCCTAACCGCAGTACTTCGAAGTAAACAAATTTGTTAAAACAGATTTTACAGGTCTATAAAAGTTTTAGTTTTTCTGTTTCTTTTCCCCTTGCCCATCTGTTTCAATTGTAATTCTTCCTCTTCCTCTTCCTCGGAGTCAATATCTGCATAAAACCAGCCTCCTCCACTTGTGAACCGTCTGCCCTTGTTCGGTATTGTATTACCCCTCTCTTTGGCCATTGTACCTCCTTTGTGTCCCTCCTCTTGTTTGCCCTTTAACTCTTTCTGGCCCCCCAACTCCTTCCCTTTCCCCTTCTCCTCTTCGTGGCCCCTTTGCACTATCTCTTCTTCTTTGCCCCCCAACTCCTCCCCGTTGTTGCTCTCCAACTCCACCCATTTTTCCTCCTCTTTGTCGCCCCTTGGCTCCATCTCTTCTTTTCCCTCCAACCCTTCCTGGCCCTGCAACTCTTCCCGGCCCTCCAACTCTTTCTCTTCTTCCTCCTCGCTCCCCAACTCCATTGCCTCCTCTTCTAAAATTCCACCATTTTGTGTTCCTCTCACCTCACCGACATCTTCATCTTCTCTTCTTGTACCGGTAGCTTGCTGGGTAAGTGGAACGAGGCTTGTCCTTTCCCACATTATATTGCATCCGACCTGAGTAAAAATAAGAAATTGAATACACCGATTCTGAAATAACATGCGATTATTGACTTGCAGAGGTTACATCCACACTGACAATAACTGTTTTCCATGTTGCAATGTTTGCATGATATTTTAGAAGATACTTGTGGAAGAAATTAATTTTCTTATTCTCCCCTCTCTGCTGTTATAATAATGCTTTTGTTCCAAATTATCACCACAATGTTACAGCTAAAACGGCACATGAGGCAGTGTCTTCACCACTACACTCTAGCACCTGCTGAGAATAACATGCATTCACATTATAACGAGGTCAAACCCATCTAAATGTTTTTAATTTAAAATAAATAATTTGTTAGTTTCTTTTATACATTTTCAATGACAGACCGAGTTGGTCTTTTTTTTTTCGGGGGGGGGGGGGGGGGGGGGGGGTGCACATTATACTGACTATAATGGCAGCTCTCGCAAATTCGCATTTAAATGTTCTGCCACTAGAGGTCGCAATTAAACTTGCATACTCGAGTCAGAAACAACTGGAATAACAAGTCTCGACAAAAGCTGTTCGCTCCGAACACATTTCTTCTTGTATTGATTCATGTGATTCATCATGGTCATGAGCTAGTAAACTTCGTGAAAACTGTAAAATAAGCAGATACAGGAAAAGCACTTAACATTCAATCTAACTTTAAGTGTAAATAACATGCAGAATTATCTTAACACTATAACACTATAAGAACACTATAAAAGGCCTTTAAACTACTCCTTATAATCTCGATAATGAATAGCAATGTTACTGAACAATACCTCCTTGCATCCTTGTAAGACTTATTCGCAGACTCAGGTTGGATGATGTATATTCCGGTGAATTCTCTCAATAAAGTCAGTAAAACATGTGGAAAAGATGGATACTAAAACAATGTGCTCGTGTGTGTGTTCGTGAGCTCACTCGTGTGCTCCAATCAGCCAGGAATAGAGGTCGCTCTTCAAAGATAACGGTTGCCTTCACACTGACAAACAGCTCTAGTTGCCCAATTGGGTCAAAAGTGATCGTTTTGTACCCTAATAATAGTAATACTTGTTTGCTTATCAAATCTTCATTCACAATTACACACAATTTTCTCCTTTTATTGTATTGCCGACCGATCCAAAAGATTTTGCCCCTCCAGGTGTTTGTAAGTGGACATACTGGACTCACTCGGCTACTCGCCATCCATAAATTTCCATATCAACTTACTCTACACTCATTCCATGGCTGGTCACCGCTCCATGGCATGGTTACCCCTTCCCTCACAGCCTTCTTGCGCAGGCATACAAAGGCGTACCTGTGTATCTCCCACTCCTCAAAATCTGTTTCGAAAATAACATCATTTGATAACCAATTAAGCAGTACATGTGTACATAATTCATTTAACAGGGAAAATGTTGCAACACTGTTTAATCACAAAGTGAGGAATCACTTTTTTCTGACAGTTATTTTTATGTATCAAATTTACCATTGTCTGTGTATCGTACATTATCGGTTCAACTAGCGGATCTACGTACTCCCAATTGTTCACTTGAAGAATGACAGATTTCACTTGTCTTTGAACGGAGTCGCGCCTTTTTTCCATGGTGTTTTTTTTGCACGTTTTTGAGCTGTTGTTCTGCGACTCTGAGTCCGACATAGGCAAACACTTTTCGTAACGAAACAAATCTATGGTACTAGACATCTTACTTTGTATTTTGTGCAATAAAATTGTCAATATTTAAAAATATTATGCTGCTTCAAATATCAAATCCTGCATGCAGCAGTGTTTTATATAGACCGAAGGGGTTCCGTGCACCCTGGATATTAACAAAGAGACCTAGCTACTATACTGAAAGGTCAATCCTTAGCTATCCCATTGGTCCACACATATTCATAGTAAGTAAAACGAAACTGTAAGACGGGTTGACAGTGTCCAATAGGAGACACAGCACGTGCATTTTTATCTAGTTTAAAAAGTCCCCCATGACGTCATTTTCAGGAGGCTAACTAACCCCCCCTTTCCTCTATATCTAATTCCTGAACTCCTGCTCCTGAACTCCATATGCCCCCAATTTCTTAAAAAAGGAATTTTAATTTCTCTCAAGAAGAGAGCATTTTTATGGTAACTAGGGAAACAGGAGTTCAGGAGCAGGAGTTCAGGAATTAGATATAGAGGAAAGGGGGGGTATGGCTCCTGATTATTACGTCATTGTTTATGTGTTTCATTGTAATTATTAGTATATTCTGCACCTAAACGAATGGGTCTTATGTTTTTTCTTATAAACAAAGAGATGCGCAAACAAATGGTTACAACTGTTTAACATTGGCATGTAGAGAGACATAATAAACTAAAAGAGAGACAAAACAAACTATATAACACACATGTACAAAGTATGGAGACGTAATAAACTAAAAAGGGTGGGGGGAACAAAACAAACCATATTACACACACATATGTAGAGACATAATGAATTAAAAGGGGCAACAAAACAACCATATACGTGTAACACTGAAATACTGTACGTTAAAAATTGTTACTGTACGGATCGGGGGTAACTGGATGGGTTTTAATCTCATATGTGAGCTCGTTTCCACTGTCAATCAATGACTGTTACTTCTGGCCGATAAAGTTCTGCTTGATTTTATTCTCTGTATTCCCTTTATTCTGTTCTTCGCAAGGTTATGCTGTCTTTACAAGGTCTTTCTTTTCTTTCTTTATGCTGAAATACAATATAGAATTACAACAGTAATCAGTAAGGGAAAATAACAATCGTCCCAACCATGTGACAATTAAGGTTGAATTTACATGAAACTTTGGATGACAATCCAGCTTAAAAATAACTTCATCTTACAATATAAACATTAGATATGCAATCATAAACATTCATAGGGTTAACTCACCCAGTTTTGGTAACATATGTCAGATAAAATGATGAAAAATACAACACTTTCCAGCATCAAGATGGGGGTTTTCATGTAAATTCGAACAATAAACGCATGGTTTTAATTTAAACAGTGCCACCAAAGGTCAGAAAGTATATAGCTCAATGCCATTAAACTGCAATAGCGCCCTCTGTTGGACTAGCTAGTTTCTACAGTTACATTGTAGAATATATAAAAGAACTTGTAAATAAATTACATAGTTTTTTATCATTTTTCTAACCCACCCATTAAATGTTTTAATCTATTAAGAGAAGCGTCCTTCACTGTCTAGAATTCTTTTAAACGTTTGTACCAACAAAACAAACAATCTTTTAACGAACCCAACGTCCTTGTTTATAACAATGGAAGCCTTTTCGATTTTTTTATCTATCAAGAGATGCGTCCGTCACTGTCTAGAATTTTAATGGACACCCAACACTATACTCATACTTTTTTTAGAAATGGCGGCGTTTTACAGACAACACAATCTTGTATGTGTCTAACAAAGCAATGTGTTAACAGTTCTTTTTTTACAAGGCATTGAGCAATTTGCTCCAATCTATTGTCGTCATCATCAAGTTGACTAGTGGTACTGCTTATTTGGTCACACATCACAACTTTGTTACGATTATCGACTTCTGTTAAGCAACTGCTTCATTATTATAAGCCATCATGTCTGTATGGTTTCTATTACCATATTTTAACGCAAATGAATTACAACAATTCAAAGTGCACGTACATGGTTGTGAACTTTGAAACATCAAAAAAACCTCTTCAGTTGCTAGATTTAGACTTACATCAGCTTGTGTAATTTCTCGACACGCTAAATCAAAATCAACGTTTTTCAGTTTTTAAGATTTTCAGTATCGATTTCTACATGATTATCGTCTTCCACATTCATAATAGCACTAAGACATTTAGTTGTAACTAAGTTTTGTGAGGCAACATTTACCTTTTGATCATCCATCTCTAAAAATTATGAAATAAACGTTTTTTATAAATTAAAACAAAAATTAACATGTATTTTTTTTGTTTTTAACACAAATCATTATTACAAAAAACATAATGTACGTTACATACATGTACCTTCTATGACTTCCATGATTAGTCGATGATGCATTCGTCAAATACATAGCTCAGAATGCTTCTTCAAGTCTTGAATTCTACAAGTCCAAAAGATTTTGATAATTGTTTTCTCGGCACTACCACTCACCATGGGTCTCAGCCCAAGCGTTAGCATTTTCCCAGATGGCAGTGCTACGCTATAGGTTCCATAGTGATGGCCCCACTTTGTTGTACCATCAGTACACAAAGTGATAGGGGCATCACTACTATTAGACACCTCGGATACACACTGCATCTGTGCAAGTACTCGGGCTTCATAGACCATTTGTTTGGCAAAGGTAGTACTTGGCAGTCTCATCTCATTTTCATCCATTTTTCCCAACTTGGTAAGCACCGTTCTCGCAACACCTTGAATGTTCGGGGCACCCACATTCATTGCCATTAAGTCTTGGTATACCTCATGCACGCAGTCCTTATACTTTCTGTCTGAAAAAAAGCACGCTTTCTTTGAACGTTCACTTACACCCTCATTTATCGCTTCCTCAATACCATCCATAACTTCTACTTGTTGACTCTCCAAAGCTTTCTCTGCATTTGATACGCGTTTTTTCATCCCTTCATCTCCTTTGCCTTTGACATCCTTTTCTTATTCACACTTTTTATCTTTGACACTCTCTTCTGTAGTAGCACTTTCTTCTTTTTCTCCGTCTCAAGCTCATTCATCAAACGTTCAATCTTTGCCACGCTCTCACTTTTTACTCTGTTTTCAACCTCCATTATCTCACGCTCCTGCTCGTTTACCTTTTTCTTTATGTCACAGGTATTTCGATACATTTTATATATCGTTGAAAATACCCGCCGCGGTTCGTGTTAATTTAAATAACAGACTCTGCTCGAAAGGGAATCCACACGGAGAGCTAGGTTTTCGTTGATCCTCCTCCAATAGGTAATTACAGTGATTTATTCAAACAAAGATGGCAGTATAGAATTTAAACCAATGACTGAACAACAGGTTAAATTCCTATAATGACACAGATATCAATGATATAACAATATGACAGGGGTCTCAGTAGGATGACACAGAGAGAATAAGCTTGGCATTACAAGATAATATACACAATCTGGGGAAATGTGATAAATAACACAACAGAATTCTCAAACTAATAAAATTAACATAGCTGGGTTTCTGATTCGTCTCGCAGGATCGGTGTGGCTTGATTTGACTTGGCTTAAACTTAGCTTGACTTGGCGTGATCTTGGCTTGGCGTGATCTTGGCTTGACTTGAACTTGGCGTGGTCCGACTCGACTTGGCTCAATTCCACGCGAATGGGTTCCGGTGGTCCTCGTCGTCTGACAATCCAGTCCAGGGACTTGGCGTGATCCGACTCGGCTTGGCTTTCCACGCGGATGGGCGCTCCGGTGGTCCTTGTCGTCTCAGACAATCCAGTCCAGTAAGCGTGGAAGGAAGAAGGGAAGTGCGGAGAGACGAACCGGGTCGGCTCCCCAAAGCGATAAACCTATTGAACGGTACTCTGTACCACAGATATACCAAGCCAGTGATGAGAAGGAGGAAATATGTTTCACTAACTTAAAACGGTGAAGTGCAGACAGCACTTGAGAAACAACCTTCTCATCAGGTCTCCAGATCGCTTCCTAACTTATGGAGGATCAGCAATTGTATATAATACACGGAATAATTAAAATCCTAACTAGATAACGAAAATAAACAACTAACTAGATATAAGACAGCGGTATTTAAACTTCTAGACTGTGATCAAATAACAGAAACTAATTGATATGTTCACCCAGAACATCTAAATTAAGAGATTACAAATTGAACAGTATCACTGGATATTTTAACCAGAAAATATATAAGTGCTCAGAAAACAGTTCGCTCAAGTTACATAACAACTCAAGGTCAGTTGGGGGTGGAATACACCAGGACGCTCGCTCCCGTGCCCATGGCAACGACACGTGGTCAGAAACCATATGTATGTGGTTAGACATAATTGAACTAATATGTACAAAAGTTGTATGTGCTCATACGCGATAGTATACAAATGATAACAACGAAGAAGGGAATTATTATGAGCACTAATACATCGGTGAGAAAATGTACGCAACAACACTCGGTCGTGAATGTCTAACGGACATTCTAGATCCCTAATCTATTCGGACTAAAATTGTAAACTTAGAACGAGGAAAATCCATGCTTAGGAATCACGGGTCGCCACAGCACATACGCGCTGTGAAATCTAAAGATTAACATTTTCGCCAATAGAGGGCGGGCTTCCGCCAAATTTCGGTTGTAAGACGCGGAAACGGATATTTGCATACCGGAATTTATGAATGAAGTTTGCACTCTTGCTGATGTCACACATCTGGGATATTGATGCTATTGCAAATTTGACACGTTTGCAACAACCCACGACCCCAAAATTAAAAAAAAATACTAAATTTATAGTAAATATGCTCGTTCACATTTGATGAATAAAGCGTGACGTCATTATAACATAAAAGCCACACAAAAAATTGTCAAAATGTATAAAATCGTTCTAGTTCGATCTTGTTTCACTCATGCTGGTGACCTTTCAACCCTGTTCTTCCCTAATTACCGTTAGAAACGCCAGAAGAAATCCGCCATTTAGAAGAAATAGTCCCTTCAAATTGGGGACTTTCTTGTATTGTTTTAAGCCAAATGATGACGTCATCAATATTTACTCGTTATTGAAAGAGTATTTTTCAAGTACAGGTACATCTATTTTAGTTTTAAAACTTGATGAAATATTTTAATTATACTGTAATGACGTAGTCCCAAGTGATGCCGATGATATTACTCCGCGAAATCAGACGATACAATAATAAACAACATGGCACGCTATGCGTGTACACGTATATGGAAGAATTGCTCGTAATTTCAGAGCGATTATGACGCTCAAAATCCTTTTTTTTTTTTCGTATTCAGGTCAGTTTCGATACCGAAATATTGTGGAAACGAATGCTTACATATTTATATGGTGGTTGAACTTGGATAATAGTTATCAAAAATACGCACTCTTGAACATTTTTGCTATTTTCTGCGGTCCAGTGGCTTTTTTTTCGTTGCGTTTTTGAGAGGGTTTTTAAAAATGGCGACTATTTGTGTCAATAATATTTTCACGAATTGGATGCAGTGTAGGCCAGGCCTCGGGTTGTACTTACTTTCGTTATATCTAGACAATATTGTTTGTTTTTTGTTTAATTCAGGACGTTTAATGTTGCCAGTTTATTGTTGAAATAGAATAACATTTGATTTTGGTTTATAATTTTCATTTTGAAAACAAAATTATCGAAGTAGGGCACTAGCTAGGTCGGATGACGAGCCTAGCCTGGCTCAGTGGCTGGTATAAGCCGAGGAAATTGTTGCGAAAAGATTTAGCCATAACATGTATCATCCACCCCACGACGGAACCAGCTACATGCGCGGGCTATCATCGGAAATGATTGTTGCCATGGTTGCCATTAGTGTGAGTTTGTTTGGGACTGAACATTTTTTAAATAATTAAGGGTGAACATTAATTATTAACTAGGCGTAGCCGTAGTAAGAAAACCCCATCACGTTGGTTTTGAAAAGTGAAATGCAGCGTAGTCCCAGCTGGCCACCTGTTCACTGCTGGCAGGGAGCAAGACTTCATCTACGGCCACAATTCCCTACTCGACTCGGTGAAGTGCAGAATTCCTCGCGTACTTATTATGGTGTGGTCCCATTTCTGTGAGGGGAATAGTTTGGCACTACCCTCGGGATTTACGTCACGATAATAAACTTCCTTGGCACGGCATGAGTAGGCTAGTGATGCTGCGTTCCAACTTCCAATCTGGTTCAGTCCTACAATCGTCTCTTCTACTAGCTGGTGTGACAGTGCTCATCAGTGGCCAAACAAGGATTGTCCCCTTTTTTTTTTGGGGGGGGGGGGGAATTTTTTGTAAAATGTGACCCACTAAAAATTTGACAGACAAGGGAGGGGGTAGACCGCCGTCACTGATTAAGGGATGCATGTACATACGTGCAGACAATATGCTCTGGTATTATGACTACGAAATGTACCTTGCATGTACAACAACAAACATATAACTTCCTAACAAAAATGAAACAAAAAGGTAAACGTGTCTTTTTTATAGCTCAGTCACCTAGATACTACCCAAGTACCTACGAGGCAGTGCCTCGTACTGCAGGTTTGATATCATTGTGTCATCATGGCTGTTTTTTGGGGTTTTTTGGTTGGCGCAGGCAACTGATATCACCTTACAGGCACTGCCACTGCAAGTAAGATATCAGATGCCATCACTGCCTTTTTGTATTTTTGTTATTACTCCAACCACGGAGGAAAAATTAAAGAAAGAGATTGGGTGAAAACCCCCCCAAAGAATTATTTATGGGGAACCCAGAGTGGATAACCCGGATTGTCCCAATTTTGTTAACTTCATTATTTTTATGCTTTTGGGTTTTTTTTTTGCAGTTGGTTCTTACACAGCAGGAAAGAAGTAATTGTAACTGGATACCCCAAGTCTTACTTCTACTTTCTCCAATAGGTTGTTAAGAACCAGCTGCTTTTTTAGAACAATTTTCAACTAAAACAATTCAATATTTACATACGTGGGGATCTAAACAACTTGGTTACATGACAATGACGTCGACGACAGATCATGTAAAATGGCAAGTTCTTAAATGTTGCTTACAATTTGAGTTTCTTCAAGTGTGGTTGGCTGTACTGGGTTTGATGTCTGACCACGAGATGCTGTCGCTTTTCTGGCTCTCGCACTGAAGCATACATTCGCTCTAGTTTATTCACATGGGCGTGAATACTTTCTGTTGCCTGCTCAGACATCAAACCCACAGTATACGTAGCATCCTAGCTTGTCTTGGAACTTCGACTGTAAGTAGATGAAATTTTCGTTTCAGATTTGAATTTGGGAAGTTTACAGGGAACCAGTAACCATACTCTGAGCATTTTAACACTAGCAACTCCACTTCATGCTTGCACAGCATTCTGTTCATGTTGTACAAATCATAGCAAGATTTGAATTTCTGGAACATGGTTTCTATTTTTATTGACAAATCTTGTGACCCGAATATTTGGAAACCAGTGTCTGTGTCAACATCAATGGGGAGAAAGATGTCGGCAAACATTTTATGATTTTTCAACATCCTATGTACATCAGGACCAATCAATGAACCCCCATGGTAGGACTGTTTTGCAATGTGCAAATGGTCTGACACCTTCTTGAATTTTGTCATGAATGGCCCATGAACATTCTGAATATCTGTTTGGATTTTACCCTTCAATGCCTGGTTTTGATTTATTTCTTTGTCAATGCCCTGAACATTCTTCTTTATTTCCTTGATTTCAGCTTTGAGCTGCTGGACCCGCTTTCTTGATTCCTTAGCCAGTACACTGCTGTCTGTTAATTTACCATCAATCTTATGAAAGTGATTTGGGTTCTCTGCCTGTACTTGTTCTACTTGTTGAACCTTAGTTATTATGTTATCTGAAAGCCCCTCTTTGGAATGGGACAGTTCAGTCTGTTCTCTTTGTAAATGTGACACTTGTTCATATAACTCCTTTACCCCATCGTATATGCCATGACTTTCGAGAACATCTTTGTCTAGATTTTGTGCGTTTGTCTCCACAATTTCATACAGTTGGAGCCCAAGCCCTAAACCAATATGAAGTGGACTGACCGATACTTGCTCAGTGATCAGTCCATCATTACCTATCATTGGTGGTTGTATGCAGTTCTGATACGCTTTTGCTTGATCTTTTTTGCCCCCATTTTGATTGAATTCCTGAGCTTTGGCATGGCATGTTGCCAGATTTCTTTGCATACCAAAAGCAGGTACGCCATCATCTTCATCTTCGCCTTCATCATCTAATACATGAAGTGCATGGGGTTTGCCTTTCTCCAGGTCACTGGCTAGTCAGTGCGGACAAAAGTGAACGCCATTTGGCCCCGTCAAGCCAAGAATTTTGGCTATCCATTCCCAGTCCCCACCCCAAGTCAATTTGCATTTTGTGTACGTCGGAGTCGGACCATTTGATGTTTCGGAAGTAGGCCGACATTTTTGTGTTTCAACGGAAGATGAAGCGTGATGGCAGTACCTGCAATCTGGACTGATGTATTTGTTGTCATGGTCGAGTTTCTTTAGTGGAACAAAGTCCAAGTTGTCATCTTGGGATTGAACCATGCCGTCAGTTTGAGCAATATTAGGGAGTGGTAGTGCTAGCGTTGCGATATCCCCAGGGATCTTCACCAGTTCATCCAAAACGGGTTTGAAGGCCTGTTCAATGTTGAGTCTGTTATTCTTGCCACCCTCAAAAACTCCCATTATTTTCAATGCGCGCACTGAGTGGCGATCTTTGGCATTGAGAGTTTGGATGACCAATTTGGTACTCTTGCCCCCCTTGTCCCCTGACACATGCAACCATAGAGTATTGTCAAAGCTTTGACACATTTCGTTAGTTTGCACTAGTCCCTTAACCATGTTGGTTATCAATATCCTAACATCTTTGACCCTCGTGAAGTGAACAATACTCTCATTACTCCCTTGGAACGTGCCATATTCAAACTCGTAAGGAAGAGCTGCTGAAGATAGCATTGCTTGCCGCGTTCCCATAAGTTTTTGTCCTGTTTCCTCTTCAATGCATTTTTTGATAAGTTCCCACATTGTCTCTGGCATGAGACAACGTAACCCATCAATTGTATCCCTTGAGAAAGTCTGGCATTGCATTTTGAAGCCTGCTGCTTGTGATGCTGCTGCGTACCCTTCCTTATGTCTGTTGATATTTGCCGCACGCTGTGCCGCAACATCATCACAAGCAACAGGTTCTGGGCTTTGTGTTCCTGTTGCCGAGGCAGAAGTACATGTACTAGAGCTTGAAGAATTTACCTTTGCACCAGAAAAATGACCACCAGAAACAAGTTTCTCTACCTTATCAATTACCCGACTTCTCATTTGGAGAGTTCTACTGCTACAAGTAGAACTTCCTACCTCAGCCACAGGAACCCTAACAAAAACCTGTGGACGTCCATGTAATCCCACAATTCTCAAATCAGTTGCATCTGTACCCATATCAGCTGAACTTGTATTGATATACTTGAGGACAGCACTTTTTATCTGGTGTGGTTTCAGAGAGCTATCTATCCCAATTTGTTCCCTTACATTTTTTTCAAATTCCCTGAGCCTTTTATTTTCCAACTCTAGCCTGTCTATTGTCTCCTTTAATCTTTGGAAGTCTTTGGCATGTTCGGCCGATGCGTCAAAATCGGTAGGCCTACTTCCTTCCCCAACTTGCCCAGCAGTAGCTCCAACATTTTTGGTACGTTTCCCACCGATGAGACGTCTGCCCCCTACCCCAACTTTACCCTTGCAGTCAACCCTATGCTCGGAAGTTGCAGATGATTTACGAAAGTTTAAAACACATTGCTTACATGCTCCACACAATTGCCCTTCCCTCTCAACTTGAAGCAAAAAACATGCTTTTAGATCTTTGTAGTACCCTGTAGTCGGAAAGAACTTACAACTTACACATGTTTTGCATATGCAACATTGCTTTTTCGTCGAAGACATGTTGATTTTGATGTACTTTTTGTCTCGAAAGTCACACAAAATTAAATATCACAGATCTTGACAACAACACGCACAAAGCAAGTCGTAGCTTTAGTCTCCTCACATTATTTTGCAACGTCGCTTTGCGCGTAGCATTTGCACCAGACTACGAGATGACGCCGACTGTACAAACTCAACCCCAAGAGGGCGCCCTTTTAGATTTCGCCTCCGGCGACCCGTACCAGCCCCCAGTCGGTTGTACTACCACAGGATGTAGCACCGATAGGTAGTGTGCTGGCTGCAGCAATTCTCTCTGCCTGGTTGTTGGTGGGCAAGTAGTTCCGCATTCAATACTTCCCTCTAGAGGGCCCTTCGAAGGTCGATAGACATTGGATCCAAAATTTGACCCGTTTTCTAATGGGAAAAATTATTATTAAAAACAAATTAGTGTATGCATCTAATCGAGGGTTGTGACACCTATTAAATATTGATCTGTAGTATGCCTTGTTTGCTTTATCTTTCTTTTCTCTGATGCAACAATAATGAACAATAGTTACATGTACAAAGAATTGCAAGCATTTCAACTTGTAAAAAAACACATTAGGTTAACACTGAACTGCCAGCTGGTCTTTCATTAAAGAGCAACCCATTTTACACTGTTAAAAAAAATTCTTAAATTTAAACTCGCAGTTAACATTTAAGTTGTACTTGTATAATAAACGATCATTTTAAACTTAAACAGCCAACACACTTTAAGGCTAATGTGTCCACTGGACGTTATTTATATAGTTACCGTTACAGAACTACAAATTTCCTGAGCCGGGAAGAAAGACGCCGACCCCCACCCTGCAGAAGTCCGTCCGCAGAAGCCAACTCCCCAAATCGGGATCCGGCCCCAATTCAACCTCCGTAAAATACGCAAAGGTCCTTTTCATGGTTTCACGAACAACATTATTTCTGGTTGGCGGCGCTGATATTGGATCCATATACCAGATTCTTTCTTGCGGCAGATGATCTGTGGTGAATTTGGAGTAGAATCCAGGAAATAGGGGCAATGGTTTTGCAACCTCTGACTGGAGCAACCAGCATAAAATCAATGACACGTAGAGTTGGTGCTTTCTCTGGTTCCTGATTTTCATTTACTGCTGATAGATCAAAGCTGGCTTTCTTAAGCTGCTTGTAGTACGGTACAATTTCACGTTCTTTCCCATCAAACTGTCGTCTGTTCTTCCCACCGCGGACACCAGTAATAGGCTCATCATTGACAAGTTCGTTTGTGCTTGTGGCATCTATCATATTCTGGTAGCAGATCCCAACTGTAGCATGCAGGGTGTCCTTTCCGTCAATGGTATTCATATTAACGTCATAGTTATCCCATGCGAGTCCTGTGCCTATGTCGGGATTCAGTTCCACACCTTCAGGAGTATCTCGGTCATTTTCTTCCACTGAGTATGCAAATTCCGTCTTTAACATGTAGGTTGAAACGGGAATAACCCTGACCAGAAGCGCCCTAATTGTGTTCCTAATGAATTTGGACAACTGTTTTGACCATCACGATTAAGATAAAGTCCACTGAAAGCAAATAAATTGCTGGACTGAAACTCGTCACCGAGATCCATTAATATGGAATATTGAGCCAAGAACTACCACTTTCAAGAGTGATTTTAGGAGAGGCTTGATCGACACATACTGAAACGACACGGTTTGCATGGCCTGAGTAACATTTCCAGTTGACCGGTTGAGCCTTGGATAATATCCTACAGCCAGAGGGACCTCTAGAGGCTGAACAAACAATGCATGCCTCTGAAAGAACTTCTTCCGCATGAAGTCTGTTGACCGATTTTCAAACGGAGAGCTGCAGGAATCGAAGTTGCTCATGAGTGCTTGTACTGACAAGGTCTTAGGCAGGATGTTGTGAATTGGGTGTGTAAAAAAAAAAGTTGGGTGTGTAACAATTTGAGTACATGTAAGTGCGGAGCATGTGCGCGAAGCGGAGATCACGAGCGCGTAGCGCGAAGTCCCTGCGGCCGGGGTTCAGGGCCCGCTTAAGGGCCCTGAAATTTTTAGGTTTCTTAGGTGCTCTCTGGTGCAATCTGAGGCCAATTTCTACCTATTTTTTGTTAATGTTGTGGCAATATGAAGCCTGATTTTTATACAATTTATTTTTTAAATCCAATATTTACCATTTTTAGCTGGAATGATAACTTGAAATAAATTTTGACCAGAGGAGTATATTATGGATACCGGTATTGGAAGTTTGGATTTAAAAACACACTGACTCACACTACGTGTAAAATGGGGTAACGGTTAATTGGTCATAAACCTGTAAAAAAAATAAGAACACCGATAGGAAGAAAAGAGGCACAATTTTGACATTTCTTATAAGTTACTTTGTCTTTATTTCAGTCATACCCTACTATACATAAAAAACTAAAGTGCAATAACTAAACATGGCACAGAGGAAAAAATAGATACATTTTTACTCTAGAACCATTTGGAAAGACTGGTCATGACTTATTCACTAAATACCATGGTGACTCTGTGACAAGTCTGTATGTCCAGAGGCTAGAGCCATTAGGACTATAACAAAAACGTAACAAGTCACCATTTCCCAAGAATTATTGGTGGATAATTACCCACATCAAAAATAAACCATCCCATAAAAAAGAAACCCATCATATCCTTTTTAGGGACAAAGTAAATATCATGGTTTTATTAAATATAAATCAGCAGATTATTTATTAAATTTGAATAACAACTTCTTAAGATGTGTAGAAATTCACTTTAGGATTGAAGTACATGCTTCTGGAAGTAAGTTGCTGGGATAGAACCTCAGCTCAGACAATGCAGGACAACAAATAATCATACCCATTTTCGATGAGAATCATGCCTTTGTTTTGGGGTCTTAATTTAAAGTATTTCAAATATTCATGGTTCAGTTTTGGTATCCTGGGGTCCGCCATCGAGATTTGGTACCACCTCGATTTTATTCTTGCTTATTTATTCTTGGTTCGTATAGGTTTGGTAAATGTTTTTAAAAGCTACATGTGTAGCCTTGTAATTTACGGGCCACGAAATAGATCGTTGTGGTCAAATACAAGAAAAACGGAAAATAAATCGTATTAAATTTCCCCCTTAAATCTGTTGGAAAAATGTTTAGGAGCTCAAAATATTAGGTGTTAAGGTACCGTTTCTTTTTTTTCTTTCAAAATAAATGTTATTAAATAAACCTGGAATTTATTTTGCTAGTCTCGTAATTCAATGGTTAGGTGTTTGTCGATTTTACTTGCGGGAAGATTTAATTTGCATCCGTCACGAAAGCTATCAAAACTGCCCCTCACCGGTGACAAAAAACTGCCCGAGTTATTTTAAAAGCATGATAAAGGTTTAAGGTTGATAACCCTTTTTTTAATGGAGAATGTAGTAGGCATATTCACACGATGGACGCCGATACCTCCATGATCTGACCACAACAAGCGTGTGCAACAACGAACGCACCGCAGGAAACATGCCGCTGTGAAACATTTTGCAAAAACACGCTGCGCTGTATCGCTCAAGGACGAGCGTTACTACCTCGAAATAAATACATTAAAACAGAAAATATAAACACAGAAAATGGTGAACATGATCTGAGAATTAACCTGCAGGAAATGACTTTCTTCATTGACGTTTGTTTGCCGGGCATTTTTACGTCTTACGATGTCAAATTCGACCAGTTTGTGTGTTTTTGATCTTGTTCGTGTAACGGAAAAATACATGTCGGCCATGGACTGGTTCCAGTCCTTAACTTTGTCTATTGAAGCGTGCGGCGGGAACCATTCCAACAATGCTGCGTGTATTATGCATGGCTTGCATGCATATGGGCGCGCGGGCAAGCACATGGTTTTCTGGAATACAGGTCAACTCGTACGCGAGCCAACTCGTACGCGAGCCAACTCGTACGCGAGCCAACTCGTACGCGAGCCAACTCGTACGCGAGCCAACTCGTACGCGAGCCAACTCGTACGCGAGCCAACTCGTACGCGAGCCAACTCGTACGCGAGCCAACTCGTACGCGAGCCAACTCGTACGCGAGCCAACTCGTACGCGAGCCAACTCGTACGCGAGCCAACTCGTACGCGAGCCAACTCGTACGCGAGCCAACTCGTACGCGAGCCAACTCGTACGCGAGCCAACTCGTACGCGAGCCAACTCGTACGCGAGCCAACTCGTACGCGAGCCAACTCGTACGCGAGCCAACTCGTACGCGAGCCAACTCGTACGCGAGCCAACTCGTACGCGAGCCAACTCGTACGCGAGCCAACTCGTACGCGAGCCAACTCGTACGCGAGCCAACTCGTACGCGAGCCAACTCGTACGCGAGCCAACTCGTACGCGAGCCAACTCGTACGCGAGCCAACTCGTACGCGAGCCAACTCGTACGCCGACCAACTCGTACGCCGACCAACTCGTACGCCGACCAACTCGTACGCCGACCAACTCGTACGCCGACCAACTCGTACGCCGACCAACTCGTACGCCGACCAACTCGTACGCCGACCAACTCGTACGCCGGCCAACTCGTACGCCGGCCAACTCGTACGCGGGCCAACTCGTACGCGTGAGAATAGTTAGTGGATAATGTGTGGCCCTGAAAAGGACTGATCGTGTTTTGTTAAAGTTAAACCAATAAAAGTAACTGTATTTCTTATGAAAATTTCGTGTTATCATAAAGTAATGTTCTGTAATGTTCTTTTTAGTTTTGAAACGAAGTTGTAGTTTTAAAAAAAAATGTCATTATTTGATTGTATGTTTTACATTTTTTGTATCAATCTGTTTTATTTTTGGTAAAGCATGGGGAAGGGATCTTGTTTCATTTATTTTTATTTCAATAAGTGGCCCTGAAAAGGGACCGATCATTTTTGTTGGGGGCGGGGAGGGATCTTGTTAATTTTTTGTATTTCCTTTAATTTTATTTTAATGAGTGGCCCTGAAATGGACCGGTTTTTTTTCTTTGGCGGAGGGAAATAATCTTTATTATTTAATTTTTTTTTTTATTTAGTTTTATTTAATTCTTTTTCAAATGCAACTGATTTTATCTCTTTTTGGAAATTGTGTGGCCCTGAAAAGGGCCGATGGTGTTTATATTGGTAGATGTTTCTGTCCGTTGTTTACAGGGCTGGTCCGTGTAGATGGCTGCATGCAGCTAGAAGAGCCGATGTCTTGAGGGTGCCTTTAGTGTAGTCACCCCACAGCTTGAAGATCTGCCCCTGAATTTGTCTCGTTTTCCGCCGCTGGTTCCTGCACATCTTTGATTCTCGAACAAGAACCATCTGAAGAGTGATGAGCTTGGCTTCGGTGTGCAGTAGAGGAATCAGTTTGTAGAGCTGTAGAGCTATGCCAGCCTTGCCGTTAAGCCTACGATGCCACCCCTCCACATCGTTGTTGGTCCTGACGCTGTGGTTGAAGATGGACCAGTTAGCTGGAGGCCAGATGTCGCTCATGATCCACGTCGATTCCACATACTGAAATAACTGCATGAGGAGTGGTTCCGTGATCTTGTTCTGAAGCTTAGCAAACGACGCTTGAATGTGTTCTTGTGGCAGGAATGGTAGGGACATCAGCTTCCTGATGCAGGCTTGGACTTCTGTATTAGAAGTATACGGCACAGCTAGGCCGAGACCCTGGCACTTCCTCCAGATTGCCTGCGTCCAGTGGTACAGGCAACCTTGGATATGACGATCGGGAAACACTGTGCGCAGGGCCGCCCACACTCCAGACTCGAAGTCAGCTACAAATTGCTGCACGTTGCTGCCTCCTGAAGGCAGCTCCTTCTTGACGGCTCGAAGCACTTTCCGGTAGTCCCTCTTTGTTCGGCGGGACATCAGGGAAAACGCCAATGGAACTTGCTTCTGCTCGCCGTGCTCTGACTTGACAAAGGCGTGGATGCTAAACATCTGCACGAATGCCTTGTGAACTACCTTGAAAGTTCCGTCAAGGTACCAGGTCTTGGCTTGGTCGAGGACTGATGTCTAGGCTGGTGTCATGAATACCAGGTGTCTCTGGTCACCGACTGCGATGTCCTTGATTAGGAAGTCGGCCGGAACGAAGTCCATGGCCAACTGAAACTGCAGGTCGGTGGGGTGGTGAGGGCGCTGATCTTGACGTGTACGGTTGGCTGTACGTATCAGGTTGGCTGGCTTCGGGAAGCTGGCTGGCAGAGCGTCGGTGGCTATTACAGCCATCGCCTCCTCGACGATGACACCAGCAGAACGAAACAAATCTCTTTTCGACATGGCCTTAATGGACGATGTGACCTGAACGGCCACATGAGCACCGGGGTTTGCTGGGTGTGAGTGTTCAATGTGGGCACCAGGAGTAAAGATGTCCCCGTTCTGTATAACGGAGACTGGGCAGCGATGACTTCGGCTCCGCAGGCTGCACACCCAAGTGCTCTGTGGTGAAGAGGGATTTCGCTGCCATCTCTTGGTGTACTTGTAGCCCAGGTTGTCCACGAGGATGGTTTTCCCTCGCTGGGTCCCTCCCTCCACGATCTTGTACGTAATGACTTGATCTTGGCCGGCGTCTGTAAGCACATCAGGAACGGGGGCACTGGCGATGCTGTTCTCCTCAGGTGGCTGGGGTATTTCGAAACTACGGGAGACATTGAAGGACACGGCCGACTCCTCGTTGTGGGGAATGACTTGTGACTCGTCCACATCCATCACGTCATCAACAACTCCTGACGGAAAAAGCGCCTGAGCTGATGCTCTGGTACTTTCCCCAACAGGAATTGGTGAATCACTGTTATGAATGGAACAGAGTTCACAAAGCCATGATCCCAGCTCCGATGAGTCGTCCATGAACCGTTCATACTCTTCCGAAGAAAACCCGGTGTTGCAGGACAGATGTTGCCATCTGTTGCAACCGTCGCAGAGGAGTGCCTTCTGGTTTCTACGGACAGGCTTAGAGCACACAACACATGGGTACTTCATCTTGATCTTGATATCTTGAGAACTTCTTGAGAACAGGAACCAGGAGCGTCTTGATAGCTTGGGGTAGTTGATACAACTGACTAAACGGGTTCCCGTTACAGGTTTATATGCACAAATTCAATAGCCAGAATGAGCGCACAACACAATACACCTAATTGATAAGAGATACCGACAAAACGGCGCTATGATACATGTACTACAAGGCGGCAACATGAAAGCTTTCTATACCACACACAAGGGACACGACTTAACAATACCCCAAATTGATAAAAGATGCACCGCCCACGGGCGGCTGATTCTGAACACAGCAGCATTCATACTATTGGCTTTCTGGGACAGTGGAAAACCGCATTTCAGAGGGGAGGGGGGGGGGGGGGGGTGAGATTAAAGGACAAAAACTACATAATAGGAGAAAGCAAGTTATAGATAATAATGAAACTAAAGTTTTGAACTTTTGAAACCAAGGGCCGTAGACCAAAAAATATTATAAACACATTGTTGGAGTGCTCCCCGGCCCAACGAATTAGATAATTTATTAATCGGCTTTTCCTTGCTCAGATCATAACCAGTTCGCGCCGGGTGTGATTCCCGATAAAATCGGCCTTAACCCAACTTGGATCGAGTTTAAAGGATAGAACAGCTTAAAGGATAGAATTAAAAATGGGAATGAAAATGAAGAGCGGGACTGGGAAAAGGCAAGGAAAATTAAGAAAAACAATACTAATAATATAGAATATATAGTCTTAGATGCACCAGGGTATACACGGATATCTTTGTATCTGCTTTTTTAATTGATCAATGCCACCTGTAAATCATAATGAAAGTTGATTGACAGCCAGTTGATAAGTCTGATCGATCTTTTGTGTTATGATACAAACTATAGCGGTGCTTCTAAACCAGCCCGGACGCACCGTACACGGTACCCTGGACCATTCACGAGATCCGATCGGTACGTGGGCGAAGCGTCATCTCATCAGAATCCAGTTTGACAATGCAAATCCTAAATTGGCAGAGCTAGCTAAATATGGATGCCGACTTCAAACCAGCCCCGGTGAATGAGGTTCATTGTTAAAAGAAAATTGAAATGCAAACTGCAAAATTGCCCCTCAAAAACACAAGTAGGACGCATTAACAAGATGTAAAACCAGTATCTGCGCTCACAACAATTCAACACTACTGTACTAGTTTTTAACTTTTAAATTGTTTTTTAATTATAGTTCATGAAACACCCCTAGGTATACACGTTTACGGTATATGGTACTCGAATATTGTATAGCCTCGTTAAACTTGAACAACTGCGTTCTCGTTCAATTTCAGCCCCAGATTTCTGCTCGCGTACGAGTTGGTCGGCGTACGAGTTGGCCCGCGTACGAGTTGGCCCGCGTACGAGTTGACCAATCTGCGTACGAGTTGTCTCGCGTACGAGTTGGTTCGCGTACGAGTTGACCTGTTTCCGGTTTTCTGCCACTATTCACGGTACCGCGGCACCGTATACAGCACGCAAAGCCTTGTTGATTTATCGGGGCATATTATTGGGGCAAAAACAGCGGAGTTTTGCTTTCGAAAATAGCAATTGTAAGTAAATAAACAAAATACACCGACAGCAGAAATATAATAAGCGTTTTAACATAACAAAAAGTGCACGGCCGGCGTATTGAATCTTGGGCCGTGGTAATTGAAAATCAGCCGCGTTATTTCGAATGTGGCCGTGTAAAACACGGCCTACACGGCTGGCTGGCTAAGGTTGTACTTAGAGATAGATCTTTTGTTACATATATTGCAACGGAAGGGCCGCTCATAACTATTGCTAAGGAAGATGGCATGTTTATTGATCAAACTTTGATCACAATTGTTTATAACAAGTGCCGCAAAAGTTGTACATCCTCGCTATTAAGTGGAATACCCCTGGCTTCGGCAAAGCATTCTGTTTTGGAGCGCAAGAAAGCAACAACATCCTGAACAACTTCTGCTGTGTGATTAACTACAGTGTTAACACATGTCTGAGTAACACTGCTGGAAGAAAGTAATTTTGCTACCAACGATGCACATCTGCTCTCAAGTTCCTCCTTATTTAAGTCGTCCCACAGTGGTTCTTGCACATGTTGGTCCTTGCATTGAACCTCCTCATGACCATCATCATCTCTTCCATCATCATAACCAGCTTCATCTTTATGAGGTGCATCACGATGCTCTTCAAATTCAATGTTAGGCATTTTGTGAAGCCGTATTAAATGGCGTTTGAAAGTACGCACATGTGTGCGAAATGTTCCGAGACAGCCATCTTGTCCACATGTTACAACAGCTGTGAACATGCGTCCATTGACAATACCGTGAACATTGGTGA
This sequence comes from Crossaster papposus, assembly GCA_037893245.1. Lineage (NCBI taxonomy): Eukaryota > Metazoa > Echinodermata > Asteroidea > Velatida > Solasteridae > Crossaster > Crossaster papposus. The sequence goes on along the minus strand of JBAIAA010000633.1, from coordinate 125,317 downwards.
AATGCCATATCAAACTGTCACAATTGCCAGACACAAGGTGTCCACACTTATAGCACAAGTACTCCATTGTAAAGAATAACTTCAAAGTACATGTACATGTCCACAAAGTCAAATAATAAGGAAAGGTACATGTATGTGTACCTTCTTATCTTCTTTGAGAGACTTCAGACTAGAAAGAAACTTCATGTGGAGGCCTACATGGGGGCAGCTTGTGACTCTGTACACAGATCCAGAAGCATGAATGAATCCTTGTCCACAATATTTTCTGTAAAAATGAGACAAAATTACAACAAATTCAGACGGCGTTATGACTCATTAATTAATTACAGATTTTATATAGTTTCCCGGTGGCTTTCCTGTATTTTTCGTTAGTTTTCCGGTGTTTAGTGTGTTTTTCTGGTAGTTTTCCGGTGTTTTCCGGTATATAGTAACACCCATCTGGAGTGATGCTCAGCACGTCCGAGGTCATCACACAGAAGATTGAGGTGTTGTACGAGTACAAGTCACTCGGTACCCCAAACTCGTGCTGGTGCTTGATTCTTAAGCAGAAGCTCTTGTATTCAAGATTGCCTGCCTTGAAGTTTGGAACAAAGCGCGAAAGGACCTCGCGTGTGGCTGTCTCTGGGTGCTTTCTGGCATCCTGCCAAGTCGTACAACCCGTGTTGTCGCAGAAGGCTTTCTGAATCTTGTTTAATGAACAAATAAATTGGCTAGAAATTAATAAGATCAGAGTCGTAATAGTCAGAGTCGGAAGATGGCATGTTTATTGATCAAACTTTGATCACAATTGTTTATAACAAGTGCCGCAAAAGTTGTACATCCTCGCTATTAAGTGGAATACCCCTGGCTTCGGCAAAGCATTCTGTTTTGGAGCGCAAGAAAGCAACAACATCCTGAACAACTTCTGCTGTGTGATTAACTACAGTGTTAACACATGTCTGAGTAACACTGCTGGAAGAAAGTAATTTTGCTACCAACGATGCACATCTGCTCTCAAGTTCCTCCTTATTTAAGTCGTCCCACAGTGGTTCTTGCACATCTTGGTCCTTGCATTGAACCTCCTCATGACCATCATCATCTCTTCCATCATCATAACCAGCTTCATCTTTATGAGGTGCATCACGATGCTCTTCAAATTCAATGTTAGGCATTTTGTGAAGCCGTATTAAATGGCGTTTGAAAGTACGCACATGTGTGCGAAATGTTCCGAGACAGCCATCTTGTCCACATGTTACAACAGCTGTGAACATGCGTCCATTGACAATACCGTGAACATTGGTGAAATGCCATATCAAACTGTCACAATTGCCAGACACAAGGTGTCCACACTTATAGCACAAGTACTCCATTGTAAAGAATAACTTCAAAGTACATGTACATGTCCACAAAGTCAAATAATAAGGAAAGGTACATGTATGTGTACCTTCTTATCTTCTTTGAGAGACTTCAGACTAGAAAGAAACTTCATGTGGAGGCCTACATGGGGGCAGCTTGTGACTCTGTACACAGATCCAGAAGCATGAATGAATCCTTGTCCACAATATTTTCTGTAAAAATGAGACAAAATTACAACAAATTCAGACGGCGTTATGACTCATTAATTAATTACAGATTTTATATAGTTTCCCGGTGGCTTTCCTGTATTTTTCGTTAGTTTTCCGGTGTTTAGTGTGTTTTTCTGGTAGTTTTCCGGTGTTTTCCGGTATATAGTAACACCCATCTGGAGTGATGCTCAGCACGTCCGAGGTCATCACACAGAAGATTGAGGTGTTGTACGAGTACAAGTCACTCGGTACCCCAAACTCGTGCTGGTGCTTGATTCTTAAGCAGAAGCTCTTGTATTCAAGATTGCCTGCCTTGAAGTTTGGAACAAAGCGCGAAAGGACCTCGCGTGTGGCTGTCTCTGGGTGCTTTCTGGCATCCTGCCAAGTCGTACAACCCGTGTTGTCGCAGAAGGCTTTCTGAATCTTGTTTAATGAAAAAATAAATTGGCTAGAAATTAATAAGATCAGAGTCGTAATAGTCAGAGTCGGAAGATGGCATGTTTATTGATCAAACTTTGATCACAATTGTTTATAACAAGTGCCGCAAAAGTTGTACATCCTCGCTATTAAGTGGAATACCCCTGGCTTCGGCAAAGCATTCTGTTTTGGAGCGCAAGAAAGCAACAACATCCTGAACAACTTCTGCTGTGTGATTAACTACAGTGTTAACACATGTCTGAGTAACACTGCTGGAAGAAAGTAATTTTGCTACCAACGATGCACATCTGCTCTCAAGTTCCTCCTTATTTAAGTCGTCCCACAGTGGTTCTTGCACATCTTGGTCCTTGCATTGAACCTCCTCATGACCATCATCATCTCTTCCATCATCATAACCAGCTTCATCTTTATGAGGTGCATCACGATGCTCTTCAAATTCAATGTTAGGCATTTTGTGAAGCCGTATTAAATGGCGTTTGAAAGTACGCACATGTGTGCGAAATGTTCCGAGACAGCCATCTTGTCCACATGTTACAACAGCTGTGAACATGCGTCCATTGACAATACCGTGAACATTGGTGAAATGCCATATCAAACTGTCACAATTGCCAGACACAAGGTGTCCACACTTATAGCACAAGTACTCCATTGTAAAGAATAACTTCAAAGTACATGTACATGTCCACAAAGTCAAATAATAAGGAAAGGTACATGTATGTGTACCTTCTTATCTTCTTTGAGAGACTTCAGACTAGAAAGAAACTTCATGTGGAGGCCTACATGGGGGCAGCTTGTGACTCTGTACACAGATCCAGAAGCATGAATGAATCCTTGTCCACAATATTTTCTGTAAAAATGAGACAAAATTACAACAAATTCAGACGGCGTTATGACTCATTAATTAATTACAGATTTTATATAGTTTCCCGGTGGCTTTCCTGTATTTTTCGTTAGTTTTCCGGTGTTTAGTGTGTTTTTCTGGTAGTTTTCCGGTGTTTTCCGGTATATAGTAACACCCATCTGGAGTGATGCTCAGCACGTCCGAGGTCATCACACAGAAGATTGAGGTGTTGTACGAGTACAAGTCACTCGGTACCCCAAACTCGTGCTGGTGCTTGATTCTTAAGCAGAAGCTCTTGTATTCAAGATTGCCTGCCTTGAAGTTTGGAACAAAGCGCGAAAGGACCTCGCGTGTGGCTGTCTCTGGGTGCTTTCTGGCATCCTGCCAAGTCGTACAACCCGTGTTGTCGCAGAAGGCTTTCTGAATCTTGTTTAATGAACAAATAAATTGGCTAGAAATTAATAAGATCAGAGTCGTAATAGTCAGAGTCGGAAGATGGCATGTTTATTGATCAAACTTTGATCACAATTGTTTATAACAAGTGCCGCAAAAGTTGTACATCCTCGCTATTAAGTGGAATACCCCTGGCTTCGGCAAAGCATTCTGTTTTGGAGCGCAAGAAAGCAACAACATCCTGAACAACTTCTGCTGTGTGATTAACTACAGTGTTAACACATGTCTGAGTAACACTGCTGGAAGAAAGTAATTTTGCTACCAACGATGCACATCTGCTCTCAAGTTCCTCCTTATTTAAGTCGTCCCACAGTGGTTCTTGCACATCTTGGTCCTTGCATTGAACCTCCTCATGACCATCATCATCTCTTCCATCATCATAACCAGCTTCATCTTTATGAGGTGCATCACGATGCTCTTCAAATTCAATGTTAGGCATTTTGTGAAGCCGTATTAAATGGCGTTTGAAAGTACGCACATGTGTGCGAAATGTTCCGAGACAGCCATCTTGTCCACATGTTACAACAGCTGTGAACATGCGTCCATTGACAATACCGTGAACATTGGTGAAATGCCATATCAAACTGTCACAATTGCCAGACACAAGGTGTCCACACTTATAGCACAAGTACTCCATTGTAAAGAATAACTTCAAAGTACATGTACATGTCCACAAAGTCAAATAATAAGGAAAGGTACATGTATGTGTACCTTCTTATCTTCTTTGAGAGACTTCAGACTAGAAAGAAACTTCATGTGGAGGCCTACATGGGGGCAGCTTGTGACTCTGTACACAGATCCAGAAGCATGAATGAATCCTTGTCCACAATATTTTCTGTAAAAATGAGACAAAATTACAACAAATTCAGACGGCGTTATGACTCATTAATTAATTACAGATTTTATATAGTTTCCCGGTGGCTTTCCTGTATTTTTCGTTAGTTTTCCGGTGTTTAGTGTGTTTTTCTGGTAGTTTTCCGGTGTTTTCCGGTATATAGTAACACCCATCTGGAGTGATGCTCAGCACGTCCGAGGTCATCACACAGAAGATTGAGGTGTTGTACGAGTACAAGTCACTCGGTACCCCAAACTCGTGCTGGTGCTTGATTCTTAAGCAGAAGCTCTTGTATTCAAGATTGCCTGCCTTGAAGTTTGGAACAAAGCGCGAAAGGACCTCGCGTGTGGCTGTCTCTGGGTGCTTTCTGGCATCCTGCCAAGTCGTACAACCCGTGTTGTCGCAGAAGGCTTTCTGAATCTTGTTTAATGAAAAAATAAATTGGCTAGAAATTAATAAGATCAGAGTCGTAATAGTCAGAGTCGGAAGATGGCATGTTTATTGATCAAACTTTGATCACAATTGTTTATAACAAGTGCCGCAAAAGTTGTACATCCTCGCTATTAAGTGGAATACCCCTGGCTTCGGCAAAGCATTCTGTTTTGGAGCGCAAGAAAGCAACAACATCCTGAACAACTTCTGCTGTGTGATTAACTACAGTGTTAACACATGTCTGAGTAACACTGCTGGAAGAAAGTAATTTTGCTACCAACGATGCACATCTGCTCTCAAGTTCCTCCTTATTTAAGTCGTCCCACAGTGGTTCTTGCACATCTTGGTCCTTGCATTGAACCTCCTCATGACCATCATCATCTCTTCCATCATCATAACCAGCTTCATCTTTATGAGGTGCATCACGATGCTCTTCAAATTCAATGTTAGGCATTTTGTGAAGCCGTATTAAATGGCGTTTGAAAGTACGCACATGTGTGCGAAATGTTCCGAGACAGCCATCTTGTCCACATGTTACAACAGCTGTGAACATGCGTCCATTGACAATACCGTGAACATTGGTGAAATGCCATATCAAACTGTCACAATTGCCAGACACAAGGTGTCCACACTTATAGCACAAGTACTCCATTGTAAAGAATAACTTCAAAGTACATGTACATGTCCACAAAGTCAAATAATAAGGAAAGGTACATGTATGTGTACCTTCTTATCTTCTTTGAGAGACTTCAGACTAGAAAGAAACTTCATGTGGAGGCCTACATGGGGGCAGCTTGTGACTCTGTACACAGATCCAGAAGCATGAATGAATCCTTGTCCACAATATTTTCTGTAAAAATGAGACAAAATTACAACAAATTCAGACGGCGTTATGACTCATTAATTAATTACAGATTTTATATAGTTTCCCGGTGGCTTTCCTGTATTTTTCGTTAGTTTTCCGGTGTTTAGTGTGTTTTTCTGGTAGTTTTCCGGTGTTTTCCGGTATATAGTAACACCCATCTGGAGTGATGCTCAGCACGTCCGAGGTCATCACACAGAAGATTGAGGTGTTGTACGAGTACAAGTCACTCGGTACCCCAAACTCGTGCTGGTGCTTGATTCTTAAGCAGAAGCTCTTGTATTCAAGATTGCCTGCCTTGAAGTTTGGAACAAAGCGCGAAAGGACCTCGCGTGTGGCTGTCTCTGGGTGCTTTCTGGCATCCTGCCAAGTCGTACAACCCGTGTTGTCGCAGAAGGCTTTCTGAATCTTGTTTAATGAAAAAATAAATTGGCTAGAAATTAATAAGATCAGAGTCGTAATAGTCAGAGTCGGAAGATGGCATGTTTATTGATCAAACTTTGATCACAATTGTTTATAACAAGTGCCGCAAAAGTTGTACATCCTCGCTATTAAGTGGAATACCCCTGGCTTCGGCAAAGCATTCTGTTTTGGAGCGCAAGAAAGCAACAACATCCTGAACAACTTCTGCTGTGTGATTAACTACAGTGTTAACACATGTCTGAGTAACACTGCTGGAAGAAAGTAATTTTGCTACCAACGATGCACATCTGCTCTCAAGTTCCTCCTTATTTAAGTCGTCCCACAGTGGTTCTTGCACATCTTGGTCCTTGCATTGAACCTCCTCATGACCATCATCATCTCTTCCATCATCATAACCAGCTTCATCTTTATGAGGTGCATCACGATGCTCTTCAAATTCAATGTTAGGCATTTTGTGAAGCCGTATTAAATGGCGTTTGAAAGTACGCACATGTGTGCGAAATGTTCCGAGACAGCCATCTTGTCCACATGTTACAACAGCTGTGAACATGCGTCCATTGACAATACCGTGAACATTGGTGAAATGCCATATCAAACTGTCACAATTGCCAGACACAAGGTGTCCACACTTATAGCACAAGTACTCCATTGTAAAGAATAACTTCAAAGTACATGTACATGTCCACAAAGTCAAATAATAAGGAAAGGTACATGTATGTGTACCTTCTTATCTTCTTTGAGAGACTTCAGACTAGAAAGAAACTTCATGTGGAGGCCTACATGGGGGCAGCTTGTGACTCTGTACACAGATCCAGAAGCATGAATGAATCCTTGTCCACAATATTTTCTGTAAAAATGAGACAAAATTACAACAAATTCAGACGGCGTTATGACTCATTAATTAATTACAGATTTTATATAGTTTCCCGGTGGCTTTCCTGTATTTTTCGTTAGTTTTCCGGTGTTTAGTGTGTTTTTCTGGTAGTTTTCCGGTGTTTTCCGGTATATAGTAACACCCATCTGGAGTGATGCTCAGCACGTCCGAGGTCATCACACAGAAGATTGAGGTGTTGTACGAGTACAAGTCACTCGGTACCCCAAACTCGTGCTGGTGCTTGATTCTTAAGCAGAAGCTCTTGTATTCAAGATTGCCTGCCTTGAAGTTTGGAACAAAGCGCGAAAGGACCTCGCGTGTGGCTGTCTCTGGGTGCTTTCTGGCATCCTGCCAAGTCGTACAACCCGTGTTGTCGCAGAAGGCTTTCTGAATCTTGTTTAATGAAAAAATAAATTGGCTAGAAATTAATAAGATCAGAGTCGTAATAGTCAGAGTCGGAAGATGGCATGTTTATTGATCAAACTTTGATCACAATTGTTTATAACAAGTGCCGCAAAAGTTGTACATCCTCGCCATTAAGTGGAATACCCCTGGCTTCGGCAAAGCATTCTGTTTTGGAGCGCAAGAAAGCAACAACATCCTGAACAACTTCTGCTGTGTGATTAACTACAGTGTTAACACATGTCTGAGTAACACTGCTGGAAGAAAGTAATTTTGCTACCAACGATGCACATCTGCTCTCAAGTTCCTCCTTATTTAAGTCGTCCCACAGTGGTTCTTGCACATCTTGGTCCTTGCATTGAACCTCCTCATGACCATCATCATCTCTTCCATCATCATAACCAGCTTCATCTTTATGAGGTGCATCACGATGCTCTTCAAATTCAATGTTAGGCATTTTGTGAAGCCGTATTAAATGGCGTTTGAAAGTACGCACATGTGTGCGAAATGTTCCGAGACAGCCATCTTGTCCACATGTTACAACAGCTGTGAACATGCGTCCATTGACAATACCGTGAACATTGGTGAAATGCCATATCAAACTGTCACAATTGCCAGACACAAGGTGTCCACACTTATAGCACAAGTACTCCATTGTAAAGAATAACTTCAAAGTACATGTACATGTCCACAAAGTCAAATAATAAGGAAAGGTACATGTATGTGTACCTTCTTATCTTCTTTGAGAGACTTCAGACTAGAAAGAAACTTCATGTGGAGGCCTACATGGGGGCAGCTTGTGACTCTGTACACAGATCCAGAAGCATGAATGAATCCTTGTCCACAATATTTTCTGTAAAAATGAGACAAAATTACAACAAATTCAGACGGCGTTATGACTCATTAATTAATTACAGATTTTATATAGTTTCCCGGTGGCTTTCCTGTATTTTTCGTTAGTTTTCCGGTGTTTAGTGTGTTTTTCTGGTAGTTTTCCGGTGTTTTCCGGTATATAGTAACACCCATCTGGAGTGATGCTCAGCACGTCCGAGGTCATCACACAGAAGATTGAGGTGTTGTACGAGTACAAGTCACTCGGTACCCCAAACTCGTGCTGGTGCTTGATTCTTAAGCAGAAGCTCTTGTATTCAAGATTGCCTGCCTTGAAGTTTGGAACAAAGCGCGAAAGGACCTCGCGTGTGGCTGTCTCTGGGTGCTTTCTGGCATCCTGCCAAGTCGTACAACCCGTGTTGTCGCAGAAGGCTTTCTGAATCTTGTTTAATGAAAAAATAAATTGGCTTGAAATTAATAAGATCAGAGTCGTAATAGTCAGAGTCGGAAGATGGCATGTTTATTGATCAAACTTTGATCACAATTGTTTATAACAAGTGCCGCAAAAGTTGTACATCCTCGCTATTAAGTGGAATACCCCTGGCTTCGGCAAAGCATTCTGTTTTGGAGCGCAAGAAAGCAACAACATCCTGAACAACTTCTGCTGTGTGATTAACTACAGTGTTAACACATGTCTGAGTAACACTGCTGGAAGAAAGTAATTTTGCTACCAACGATGCACATCTGCTCTCAAGTTCCTCCTTATTTTGAATTGAATTGAATTGAATTGACTTTATTTCCATCCCATCAAAGAACTAAATACATAATCAATCACTTTTCACAGCATAATACAAGTTAACATTAATGAAATACTATCGTGAAGATAATAAATATAAATCACGGATGGAGGGGACCCACAAGAAGCAAAGCTTGTCGAGTGCGAGTCCCCTGTGTACGAATAACACATAACACAATTTTAAATAAATACACACAAAAACTAAACAAAACAAACAAAAAAAGACAAATAAAGAGATGAACCGAGGGGGATTAAAACAAAATAATAAATTTACATTGATGATAAGCTGGGTTATTTGAAGAAAATAGGTAATAATACTTGAATAATATGAAGGATATGTGCACGTCTACATAAAAACACACACACACACATAAAACAAAAATCTAAAGATTATCTTGTACCAATTGTATATCATAAATGTTGGGAGAAAAACCAAATACGTAATTCAATTAAAATATAGCTGTTTTAAAAAGAAAATCTATGAACATTCCTTGTATTTCTTAAGAAATAACTGTTTGTATTTACTTTTAAAAACTGACGCAGACAATAAATCTTGTAGAGATTTATGTAACGAATTCCATAATTTTGTTCCCTGAAATTTAATATTTTTACTGGCAAGGTTAGTCCTAACAATTGGTAAGTGAAATTGTGCCGATTGACGGGTTAAATGAGTATGAATTTTGCTATTTCGGGTAAACATTGAGATAAGACAGGCTGGTAAGTCATTTTTAGTTACCTGAAACATAAAAATTCCAAGCTGGAAGTAATATATGTCACTAACCTTTAGAGTCTCGTGTTTAAGAAAAAGTGAATCAGTGTGAGCTAGGTAACTTGTAAAATTTATAATACGTAAAGCTTTTTTCTGAAGAAGTAAAATTCGATTTAGCAAACTCTGTACCGAATTTCCCCAAGCTAGGATCCCATAATTAATGTAAGGCAGAATTAAGGTATTGTATAAGTTGAGTAAAATATTTTTTGGGAAATAAAATTTTAGCCTATTAATAATGCCTATGTTTTTGGAGACAATTTTACATAAGTAATCAATATGATTCTTCCATGATAATTTATTATCAATGTATAATCCAAGGAATTTGGTAGAATCTGTTGCTATAACTTCATTGTTATCAATATAAATGGTCTTTGGTAAGGAATTTAGAGAATTACTAAACATCATGCAGGTAGTTTTTTTTAATATTTAAAGAAAGTTTGTTTGCTTTAATCCAATCAGAGATCCTAACAAGATCTGTATTAATGGTGTCAATTAAAGTGTTAATGTCTTTATGACTGTAAAATAAATTTGAGTCATCTGCAAATAAAATACAGGACAAACGTTGGGCGGCATTTGTAAAGTCGTTAATATAAATGAGAAAGAGCAAAGGTCCGAGGATGGATCCTTGAGGAACCCCACATGTTAAATATTGTAAAGTGGATTGACAGCCATTTATTGAGACGTATTGTTTTCTTTTAGTGAGATAACTTTCAAACCATGCTAGGGGGACTCCTCTAATACCATAGTGATTTAGTTTATGTAAAAGTACATTGTGGTCCAGTGTATCAAAAGCTTTAGAAAAGTCAAGAAAAACCCCTATAGTATGTTCAAATGATTCCAAACCAGATACAACCTTGTTAATGAGATGGAGTACGGCATGGGTAGTAGAGTGCTTCGCACGAAAGCCAAACTGGGAATTTGTCAATATATTAAATTTAGTTAAGAAACTAAGGGTCCGGACATAAACAATTCTTTCCAGGATTTTTGAAAAACAAGGCAAGATTGAGATTGGTCTGTAATTGTTTACTTTATCAGTGTCTGAACTTTTGTGAATTGGAATGACTTTTGCTATCTTTAAGTTATCTGGCACAACACCTGTTGACAGAGAAATGTTAATTACATACGTAAGAGGTTCTGAAATGTTAGAGAGTGTCTTTTTCAATACATAGGCAGTAATCGAGTCGATGCCACTGCTTGCTTTATTTGGCAATTTCTTGACAACGTCACTGACCTCCTTTTTAGTGGCGGGTTCGAAAAATATAGAATTTGAGTTTGCATTTGGAAGATAGTCACAAAAGGTAGTTTGGCATTGTGGAATATTTCTTGCCAAATTTGGTCCAATATTGGCAAAATAGCTGTTAAAATGTTCAGCCATCATTTGTGAGTTCACGATCAGGTTTCCGTTAGCTTTAAGACCATTAATTTTATGAGAATGTGGATTTCTGTTTGTAGCATGATTAATAATTTTCCACGTGTTCTTGATGTTATTTTTATGTTTGTTAAACTGAGCACAATAATAGTTTTGTTTAGCTGTTCTTAAGACAGTAGTTAAAATATTCTTATATTTAATATAATTGATATGATTAGTTTCATTACGTTTCGCCAGGAATTTATGATACAGTTTATTTTTTAATTTTATCGATTTAAGAAGGGATGACGTAACCCAAGGTGACTTTGGTTGAGATTTAGGTTTTTTATTTCTCAATGGTACATTGATATCGTGGTGATGATTAAATATATTCATAAAATTGTGAAAGCCGAGATTTGCGTCATCAGAATTATATACAGGAGACCAGTCAGCGGAGTTCAGGTCGTGGTTAAGTTTGTCAAGATTTTCATCAGTGTAATAACGAAAGCTACTATTGTGAACGATTTTCGGATGAGAATCGAATGTTGGAATTGAAGTATATACAGGGAAATGATCGGTAATATCAGAAATTAAGATTATAGAATTTGGGATTGGTAAAATATTAGTAAAAATGTTATCAATTAAGGTTGCTGAGTTACGGGATACTCTTGTTGGTTTGTCTATAAGGGGAACAAAAGAATGCGATACCATGGTGTCAAGAAAGCCTTGTACATTAATGTTATCATCATATTCCAGAAGGTTGATATTAAAATCTCCAGAGATAATACATTTTTTATTTTCAGATGATAACGAAGACGTAATATCCTCGAACTGGGACATGAAATCATTGTGCGAAATTCGTGGTGGTTTATAGATTACTCCAATAATCATTTTCTTACAAGATGCATTTCCTATTTCAATGAATAACGATTCAAGAGAATCGTTAGAATAGTTGAGATCATGTCGGATATTATATTGAATGTCAGTACTAACATAGAAAGCAACACCACCGCCCTGTCTATTGGTTCTATTATTTGTAATTAATTGATACCCGGCTAAAGAAAAAAGAGGGGGACTATCATCATTAAGCCAGGTTTCGGATAAGGCAATAACTGAAAATTCACCTAGAGACCTGAGTAACAAACTTAACTTCTCGAAGTTTTTCGAGAGGCTTCGTATGTTAAAATGAATAAATTTAAGGCTATGATTTGAAACAGGATCTGTTCTTATGTTGTTAAAACTTTCTTCAGTTGAATAGTTACATTTATTCGTAGTTGACTCTGTATTTTCAGGAACCGAGATGTTTATATTGTTAAACTCGGGTAAATCGGAGAATATAGGGTTTGAGGTTGTGCTATTAAATGGAGGGTCATAAAGGCTAGAAATATTAGTGTCATCTTGAATTAAGCCCTGTAATTCATCATGGCCTAAAGAATTGAAGGGTAATATATTGGCCAGACATAGATGACAACACCATGGCTGGTTTGATACATTTGCACGAATGAGTTGCGTACATTTCAAATGAACCCAATTGTTACAGATATCACAACATAATTTAAGTTGGTTCACCTTAACAGGACGGTTACAAGATACACACAGAAACCTGACAGGCATAACAAAGACTACACTACACTAATAAGTAGATAAATAAACAGAGACAAGGACAATAGGTAGTAAAGTTACAAATTAACTTACTGTGAATCCACGTGAATCGACACCACCAGAAAAAGACAAAAAACAAAAACCTTGGCCTTTGTATGAATGTAGTTACTTGTTACGTCGTTGCAACTTGTTCATGACGGAGAGATGTATTTCACTCCATTGATGTACAGGCTGCCTCGACGAAAGACGGCATGTTTACCTTCTTCATGGGCCTTCTTCATTATGTCACGGAGAAATCTTTTTGTTTTGACGTCTTCAGCTGGGAGATCTCGCATGGTGAAGATTCCTGTGTTCACTAGCGCTGTCTTGGCGCGGGTCAGGACAGATTGCAGCTCCGGACGATAAATGAACTTGGCAAGAATGTGCCTCGGCTTGTCAGTGGGGGACTGGGGCGCACATCTTGGTCCTTGCATTGAACCTCCTCATGACCATCATCATGACCATCATCATCTCTTCCATCATCATAACCAGCTTCATCTTTATGAGGTGCATCACGATGCTCTTCAAATTCAATGTTAGGCATTTTGTGAAGCCGTATTAAATGGCGTTTGAAAGTACGCACATGTGTGCGAAATGTTCCGAGACAGCCATCTTGTCCACATGTTACAACAGCTGTGAACATGCGTCCATTGACAATACCGTGAACATTGGTGAAATGCCATATCAAACTGTCACAATTGCCAGACACAAGGTGTCCACACTTATAGCACAAGTACTCCATTGTAAAGAATAACTTCAAAGTACATGTACATGTCCACAAAGTCAAATAATAAGGAAAGGTACATGTATGTGTACCTTCTTATCTTCTTTGAGAGACTTCAGACTAGAAAGAAACTTCATGTGGAGGCCTACATGGGGGCAGCTTGTGACTCTGTACACAGATCCAGAAGCATGAATGAATCCTTGTCCACAATATTTTCTGTAAAAATGAGACAAAATTACAACAAATTCAGACGGCGTTATGACTCATTAATTAATTACAGATTTTATATAGTTTCCCGGTGGCTTTCCTGTATTTTTCGTTAGTTTTCCGGTGTTTAGTGTGTTTTTCTGGTAGTTTTCCGGTGTTTTCCGGTATATAGTAACACCCATCTGGAGTGATGCTCAGCACGTCCGAGGTCATCACACAGAAGATTGAGGTGTTGTACGAGTACAAGTCACTCGGTACCCCAAACTCGTGCTGGTGCTTGATTCTTAAGCAGAAGCTCTTGTATTCAAGATTGCCTGCCTTGAAGTTTGGAACAAAGCGCGAAAGGACCTCGCGTGTGGCTGTCTCTGGGTGCTTTCTGGCATCCTGCCAAGTCGTACAACCCGTGTTGTCGCAGAAGGCTTTCTGAATCTTGTTTAATGAACAAATAAATTGGCTAGAAATTAATAAGATCAGAGTCGTAATAGTCAGAGTCGGAAGATGGCATGTTTATTGATCAAACTTTGATCACAATTGTTTATAACAAGTGCCGCAAAAGTTGTACATCCTCGCTATTAAGTGGAATACCCCTGGCTTCGGCAAAGCATTCTGTTTTGGAGCGCAAGAAAGCAACAACATCCTGAACAACTTCTGCTGTGTGATTAACTACAGTGTTAACACATGTCTGAGTAACACTGCTGGAAGAAAGTAATTTTGCTACCAACGATGCACATCTGCTCTCAAGTTCCTCCTTATTTAAGTCGTCCCACAGTGGTTCTTGCACATCTTGGTCCTTGCATTGAACCTCCTCATGACCATCATCATCTCTTCCATCATCATAACCAGCTTCATCTTTATGAGGTGCATCACGATGCTCTTCAAATTCAATGTTAGGCATTTTGTGAAGCCGTATTAAATGGCGTTTGAAAGTACGCACATGTGTGCGAAATGTTCCGAGACAGCCATCTTGTCCACATGTTACAACAGCTGTGAACATGCGTCCATTGACAATACCGTGAACATTGGTGAAATGCCATATCAAACTGTCACAATTGCCAGACACAAGGTGTCCACACTTATAGCACAAGTACTCCATTGTAAAGAATAACTTCAAAGTACATGTACATGTCCACAAAGTCAAATAATAAGGAAAGGTACATGTATGTGTACCTTCTTATCTTCTTTGAGAGACTTCAGACTAGAAAGAAACTTCATGTGGAGGCCTACATGGGGGCAGCTTGTGACTCTGTACACAGATCCAGAAGCATGAATGAATCCTTGTCCACAATATTTTCTGTAAAAATGAGACAAAATTACAACAAATTCAGACGGCGTTATGACTCATTAATTAATTACAGATTTTATATAGTTTCCCGGTGGCTTTCCTGTATTTTTCGTTAGTTTTCCGGTGTTTAGTGTGTTTTTCTGGTAGTTTTCCGGTGTTTTCCGGTATATAGTAACACCCATCTGGAGTGATGCTCAGCACGTCCGAGGTCATCACACAGAAGATTGAGGTGTTGTACGAGTACAAGTCACTCGGTACCCCAAACTCGTGCTGGTGCTTGATTCTTAAGCAGAAGCTCTTGTATTCAAGATTGCCTGCCTTGAAGTTTGGAACAAAGCGCGAAAGGACCTCGCGTGTGGCTGTCTCTGGGTGCTTTCTGGCATCCTGCCAAGTCGTACAACCCGTGTTGTCGCAGAAGGCTTTCTGAATCTTGTTTAATGAAAAAATAAATTGGCTAGAAATTAATAAGATCAGAGTCGTAATAGTCAGAGTCGGAAGATGGCATGTTTATTGATCAAACTTTGATCACAATTGTTTATAACAAGTGCCGCAAAAGTTGTACATCCTCGCTATTAAGTGGAATACCCCTGGCTTCGGCAAAGCATTCTGTTTTGGAGCGCAAGAAAGCAACAACATCCTGAACAACTTCTGCTGTGTGATTAACTACAGTGTTAACACATGTCTGAGTAACACTGCTGGAAGAAAGTAATTTTGCTACCAACGATGCACATCTGCTCTCAAGTTCCTCCTTATTTAAGTCGTCCCACAGTGGTTCTTGCACATCTTGGTCCTTGCATTGAACCTCCTCATGACCATCATCATCTCTTCCATCATCATAACCAGCTTCATCTTTATGAGGTGCATCACGATGCTCTTCAAATTCAATGTTAGGCATTTTGTGAAGCCGTATTAAATGGCGTTTGAAAGTACGCACATGTGTGCGAAATGTTCCGAGACAGCCATCTTGTCCACATGTTACAACAGCTGTGAACATGCGTCCATTGACAATACCGTGAACATTGGTGAAATGCCATATCAAACTGTCACAATTGCCAGACACAAGGTGTCCACACTTATAGCACAAGTACTCCATTGTAAAGAATAACTTCAAAGTACATGTACATGTCCACAAAGTCAAATAATAAGGAAAGGTACATGTATGTGTACCTTCTTATCTTCTTTGAGAGACTTCAGACTAGAAAGAAACTTCATGTGGAGGCCTACATGGGGGCAGCTTGTGACTCTGTACACAGATCCAGAAGCATGAATGAATCCTTGTCCACAATATTTTCTGTAAAAATGAGACAAAATTACAACAAATTCAGACGGCGTTATGACTCATTAATTAATTACAGATTTTATATAGTTTCCCGGTGGCTTTCCTGTATTTTTCGTTAGTTTTCCGGTGTTTAGTGTGTTTTTCTGGTAGTTTTCCGGTGTTTTCCGGTATATAGTAACACCCATCTGGAGTGATGCTCAGCACGTCCGAGGTCATCACACAGAAGATTGAGGTGTTGTACGAGTACAAGTCACTCGGTACCCCAAACTCGTGCTGGTGCTTGATTCTTAAGCAGAAGCTCTTGTATTCAAGATTGCCTGCCTTGAAGTTTGGAACAAAGCGCGAAAGGACCTCGCGTGTGGCTGTCTCTGGGTGCTTTCTGGCATCCTGCCAAGTCGTACAACCCGTGTTGTCGCAGAAGGCTTTCTGAATCTTGTTTAATGAACAAATAAATTGGCTAGAAATTAATAAGATCAGAGTCGTAATAGTCAGAGTCGGAAGATGGCATGTTTATTGATCAAACTTTGATCACAATTGTTTATAACAAGTGCCGCAAAAGTTGTACATCCTCGCTATTAAGTGGAATACCCCTGGCTTCGGCAAAGCATTCTGTTTTGGAGCGCAAGAAAGCAACAACATCCTGAACAACTTCTGCTGTGTGATTAACTACAGTGTTAACACATGTCTGAGTAACACTGCTGGAAGAAAGTAATTTTGCTACCAACGATGCACATCTGCTCTCAAGTTCCTCCTTATTTAAGTCGTCCCACAGTGGTTCTTGCACATCTTGGTCCTTGCATTGAACCTCCTCATGACCATCATCATCTCTTCCATCATCATAACCAGCTTCATCTTTATGAGGTGCATCACGATGCTCTTCAAATTCAATGTTAGGCATTTTGTGAAGCCGTATTAAATGGCGTTTGAAAGTACGCACATGTGTGCGAAATGTTCCGAGACAGCCATCTTGTCCACATGTTACAACAGCTGTGAACATGCGTCCATTGACAATACCGTGAACATTGGTGAAATGCCATATCAAACTGTCACAATTGCCAGACACAAGGTGTCCACACTTATAGCACAAGTACTCCATTGTAAAGAATAACTTCAAAGTACATGTACATGTCCACAAAGTCAAATAATAAGGAAAGGTACATGTATGTGTACCTTCTTATCTTCTTTGAGAGACTTCAGACTAGAAAGAAACTTCATGTGGAGGCCTACATGGGGGCAGCTTGTGACTCTGTACACAGATCCAGAAGCATGAATGAATCCTTGTCCACAATATTTTCTGTAAAAATGAGACAAAATTACAACAAATTCAGACGGCGTTATGACTCATTAATTAATTACAGATTTTATATAGTTTCCCGGTGGCTTTCCTGTATTTTTCGTTAGTTTTCCGGTGTTTAGTGTGTTTTTCTGGTAGTTTTCCGGTGTTTTCCGGTATATAGTAACACCCATCTGGAGTGATGCTCAGCACGTCCGAGGTCATCACACAGAAGATTGAGGTGTTGTACGAGTACAAGTCACTCGGTACCCCAAACTCGTGCTGGTGCTTGATTCTTAAGCAGAAGCTCTTGTATTCAAGATTGCCTGCCTTGAAGTTTGGAACAAAGCGCGAAAGGACCTCGCGTGTGGCTGTCTCTGGGTGCTTTCTGGCATCCTGCCAAGTCGTACAACCCGTGTTGTCGCAGAAGGCTTTCTGAATCTTGTTTAATGAAAAAATAAATTGGCTAGAAATTAATAAGATCAGAGTCGTAATAGTCAGAGTCGGAAGATGGCATGTTTATTGATCAAACTTTGATCACAATTGTTTATAACAAGTGCCGCAAAAGTTGTACATCCTCGCTATTAAGTGGAATACCCCTGGCTTCGGCAAAGCATTCTGTTTTGGAGCGCAAGAAAGCAACAACATCCTGAACAACTTCTGCTGTGTGATTAACTACAGTGTTAACACATGTCTGAGTAACACTGCTGGAAGAAAGTAATTTTGCTACCAACGATGCACATCTGCTCTCAAGTTCCTCCTTATTTAAGTCGTCCCACAGTGGTTCTTGCACATCTTGGTCCTTGCATTGAACCTCCTCATGACCATCATCATCTCTTCCATCATCATAACCAGCTTCATCTTTATGAGGTGCATCACGATGCTCTTCAAATTCAATGTTAGGCATTTTGTGAAGCCGTATTAAATGGCGTTTGAAAGTACGCACATGTGTGCGAAATGTTCCGAGACAGCCATCTTGTCCACATGTTACAACAGCTGTGAACATGCGTCCATTGACAATACCGTGAACATTGGTGAAATGCCATATCAAACTGTCACAATTGCCAGACACAAGGTGTCCACACTTATAGCACAAGTACTCCATTGTAAAGAATAACTTCAAAGTACATGTACATGTCCACAAAGTCAAATAATAAGGAAAGGTACATGTATGTGTACCTTCTTATCTTCTTTGAGAGACTTCAGACTAGAAAGAAACTTCATGTGGAGGCCTACATGGGGGCAGCTTGTGACTCTGTACACAGATCCAGAAGCATGAATGAATCCTTGTCCACAATATTTTCTGTAAAAATGAGACAAAATTACAACAAATTCAGACGGCGTTATGACTCATTAATTAATTACAGATTTTATATAGTTTCCCGGTGGCTTTCCTGTATTTTTCGTTAGTTTTCCGGTGTTTAGTGTGTTTTTCTGGTAGTTTTCCGGTGTTTTCCGGTATATAGTAACACCCATCTGGAGTGATGCTCAGCACGTCCGAGGTCATCACACAGAAGATTGAGGTGTTGTACGAGTACAAGTCACTCGGTACCCCAAACTCGTGCTGGTGCTTGATTCTTAAGCAGAAGCTCTTGTATTCAAGATTGCCTGCCTTGAAGTTTGGAACAAAGCGCGAAAGGACCTCGCGTGTGGCTGTCTCTGGGTGCTTTCTGGCATCCTGCCAAGTCGTACAACCCGTGTTTCGCAGAAGGCTTTCTGAATCTTGTTTAATGAAAAAATAAATTGGCTAGAAATTAATAAGATCAGAGTCGTAATAAAAACTTGCGTACTGATGAAGTTGACAGAAATCAGGTTTTTATTGCAGATTGGTATTTTGATTTGTATTTTACCTTTTAAATAGGACACATTTTGAAGGAATGATTTTGACATTTTTCATCAAACAGCACCACAAACACGATTCCCAGCATGTTATGGCGTGTCAAACGTTGCATTATTTGATAATGTACAATAATATGTGCGATGTTTCTCATATATATGCGATAATTATCACATATGTGCGATATTCGTTTTATGTATGCAATAAATGTAATATATGTGCGATAACTTGTAATATATGTGCGATAATTTGCAATATATATTCGATAATTTTTAATATATATGTTTTATGCGATCATTTGTATGCGATGCTTTGCGACGATATACATATGCGATTATTTATTATACATGTGCTTATAATGTGCGAAAACGGAATTGTGGGATATAGTATGGCTTCCTGTCCACTTGATCCCCGTATCCTTAATGTTTTAGATCGGGCCAGACTATGGATGGTATAGAATGGTTCACTGAGGTGGGCGTACGGGTTCTAGACTGAAATATGGTCAGGGAATGAGACTTGATTTGCGTACAAGGGAATAAAATGGCTGCGGAAGCAGTAGGAGACACTGGACAGTTTTATTTTTCTTTACTTGATTTCATCAATTTTTGTGAAGTGAAGTACTCTTCAAACGAATTTTCTGATGCAGAAGATATTGCGCTGAGATTCGAGCGGTACGTGCGTGCTTTAGTTATCATCCGGGACAACCTACGGGAATTATCTGACGTAAGCATAAACGATAACGATGTTGACGTTGACACTGATGACCATGTGGATTTCGGGCCAGGCCGTTCACTAGCAGCAGTAAATGCAACTTCAGAAAAAATATCATCATTGTTGAGAGTAATGCAGGAAATCAAGACCTTGTGGAATGAGAGACTCATGGAACACACAACACTCTGCACACTAATGAGAAATGCTGGCAATGGCATGGTTGAAGTTTCTGCCGTTCCTGGCCCAGCATGCCCAGGTCGTCCAAGATTCAACATTAACCTCGATCAGGTTTCATTTTTGTTCCATCTTGGATTCAAATTTGTTGCCATAGCCCGCATGTTTTTGGTGTGTCGGACAACACTCTGGAGAAGATTGCAGCAGAGTGGACACACACTTAATCGTTACAGTGACATCAGTGATGATGACCTTACGGACTTCATTTGGTGACATTGAGAAGCATCTCAATTCAAGTTGGTTTTATCAAAAAATATCCAATGTGCACATGGCTTTATATTTGTCATAGTGTTTATTGCCAATTGTGAAAGTAAGAGCAGTTCATCAGAATTTATGATTTTATTTTTTAGTTCATTTATGTACACGTGTATAAAATTACAAATGTACAAGGGCAAAAACATCCTTGCACAGTAGAAATCTGTTTTAAGTTGCCTGGGTAAACCACAACTTACCTGCTTGTATTGTTTTATTTGGACATAAAGCTTTCCCTGTCCAATATGTGTCTTTAGCCTCGCACCATTGAGTTCATAGCCAATGGAAAACACCAATTGCTGTAACTGCTTGTCACAGTAGCTTAGAAAGGCCAGCTGGCTCGAGGTGACCTCTCTGGTGGGGGGGGTAGTTCTGTAGAATTTCTCGCAGACGGTTCCTTATAGAAATCTCCGTAATCATCTGGTAACTCTTCTTCAGTAGGGTATGGGGTGGTTTCAGGATCAATTCCGAATGTGTCAATGTCCAAGCCATTGCCATCTTGATGTAGGCTGAGTCTACCAGTAATCCATAGCTGAATAGGTGTACAGTTGCGCTCTGAACGCAGGCTGTGGTTATTGTATGCCACTGTGAACTCTCTCAGGCACTGGTTAATCCGAGGAAGGTAAACGAAATGAAGACAAAACATATCCACCTCAGATTTAATATCAAGCATTCCACCTCCCTCTAAGTGGTAGAACAAGCTGTAAAATGTCTGTATAACAGCATAGTACACATCCCGCCACAGACGTTCAATACAAATATTGTGGACAGATCTGCCACCAATGAAACTCTTCTCTCCTCCATGGTAGCCTCAACTGTTACGTTTTCACTTCCTTTATCTGCCCTTACTCGCGATGGTAATCCATAATGTGCAACAGCATCAAGAAACAAATTACCTACAGTGTCTGCTCGGTTGTTGTCGGAGCACTGTAGATACACAATGAGCCTGCTGTACCCATCTATGCCACCATGAGTCACTAGGCGCCATCTTATTAGGGCATGGTGACCATCGATGTGCCAGAGACTATTTGCGCCTGGCACGCTGTAAACTCGTCTTCGTGCCATCAAACCCCATCGTAGAGCTGAGTTGACAGGGTCAACACTTCTAAGGGCAATCCTTATCCTGTTCTGCTGAACAACAACACCACAAGACCGTAAATGTCCAACCATCATGGTAAAGCCACAGTGTTCATGATAAACTGAACATACGTGCTCCGTAAGGTCATCATCACTGATGTCACTGTAACGATTAAGTATGTGTCCACTCTGCTGCAATCTTCTCCAGAGTGTTGTCCAACACCAAAAACATGCGGGCTATGGCAACAAATTTGAATCCAAGATGGAACAAAAATGAAACCTGATCGAGGTTAATGTTGAATCTTGGACGACCTGGGCATGCTGGGCCAGGAACGGCAGAAACTTCAACCATGCCATTGCCAGCATTTCTCATTAGTGTGCAGAGTGTTGTGTGTTCCATGAGTCTCTCATTCCACAAGGTCTTGATTTCCTGCATTACTCTCAACAATGATGATATTTTTTCTGAAGTTGCATTTACTGCTGCTAGTGAACGGCCTGGCCCGAAATCCACATGGTCATCAGTGTCAACGTCAACATCGTTATTGTTTATGCTTACGTCAGATAATTCCCGTAGGTTGTCCTGGATGATAACTAAAGCACGCACGTACCGCTCGAATCTCAGCACAATATCTTCTGCATCAGAAAATTCGTTTGAAGAGTACTTCACTTCACAAAAATTGATGAAATCAAGTAAAGAACAAAAAAACTGTCCAGGGTCTCCTACTGCTTCCGCAGCCATTTTATTCCCTTGTACGCAAATCAAGTCTCATTCCCTGACCATATTTCAGTCTAGAACCCGTACGCCCACCTCGGTGAACCATTCTATACCATCCATAGTCTGGCCCGATCTAAAACATTAAGGATACGGGGATCAAGTGGACAGGAAGCCATACTATATCCCACAATTCCGTTTTCGCACATATATAAGAACGAACATCGCACATGTATATTAAATAATCGCATATGTATATCGTCGCAAAACATCGCATACAAATGATCGCATAAAACATATATATTAAAAATTATCGAATATATATTGCAAATTATCGCACATATATTACAAGTTATCGCACATATATTACATTTATTGCATACATAAAACGAATATCGCACATATGTGATAATTATCGCATATATATGAGAAACATCGCACATATATTGTACATTATCAAATAATGCAACGTTTGACAAGCCATAGCATGTATGTCATATTGTTCACATGTGTTGGTACCTAGACCCACAAAAGATTTCATATCACACACAGTACCAGAGGGCATCAGACTGATAAATCTCGGTGCTCTTTCACAACTTTAAATATTACAATTATGTTTTTCTCATGAAACAAATATATAACAAAAACTGTTCGCCACTAACAAACTTCACTTTACTTTTTGATTTTTATTTGTGTAATTTAATATAGCTTGATAGTAAAAAAAACGTTAATAAAACTTTGTTTGTAACATAAACGATTCAGAAAGAATAAACAGCGCCACCAATAGTTGTAAAAAGTTCCACAACTCATACTGATCAAAATAAGCCAATTTGGTATTCCAACTGCACATGCGCACATTTTCCCTTGACGATATTTCTTTCGATATAAACAATTCATCGATTGCGTGCAAAAGCATAGCGGGGTACCAGCAAATTTCAAGAGATCGTCGTGTTTTAAAGTTACTAAGTAACATATTTTTGTTTACGTTTTGGTGTTTTCAGCCGCTTTGTGTGGCCAAACTTTTGTTCGAACAAATATTATTTATTTTTTTCGATTTCACAAGAAAATGTAAAAAATGCGGATTTGGTTACCACGTCCCCCATAGCCTTGTGTGCATTTGTCTGCCGTGTTTGTATCACTTGACCTCCTTGAGAAAAATTGTTGAATCTTGTTGTGCACATGCGCAGTCGGAACTCCAAAGTGGCTTATTGTTGATGAAAATGTTCACTTATATCTCAAAATAAAATGCCCAAACTTCATTGAAAGTCACCCTGCAGATTCTGATTCTCCATGGTCTACAGAACAGGAATCTATTCCAACATATTATATAAACGCCAAAACAAGGTTCAGGTACATTAAAAAATGGCATTTGGCTGCTGGACTACAGTTCAATTTGAACCAAACAAAAAATGAATATCAAGGAAGTTCTGAATTTTTTTAGATTAAAAATATTTAACAGTAATGGGTCTCACGGTTTCTATAAAAAAAACATAAGAAATTATGGTGACCCAAATTAAGGTATTTGTTTAATCAATGGCAATAACTCTCTTAATATTTACCATATTGAAATGAAATTGTGTGCGAGGACAGACCAATAAAAATACTTTTGAACACTGTCATGTACACCAAGAAATTTGGTAATTAATATTTTTATATTATTTATTATTTAATTACTCTTGATCAGAACTAGTAATCCTGGATTACATCATGGCTAATCCCCATCTTGTTGGTATTCAAAGTGAAGCTTTCGAAGAACTTTAAACAACTCAACCTTTAGTTTAAACATGTGCTGCTTAATTAATTAATTAAATTAAGGACATGGAAGAGAACTTCCCCAGGATCATACGCAGAGGGGGTTCGCACTCGGCCCCTCCCCCCCCCCCCAATTCAAATTTGCTCTGTGCTTTTATGCTGTCCTGTGGTTGCTATAAGTAACCATCACAACTCTGAGTTTAGACATTGTTGATGGGAGGTCATCTACCGGTATATCTAGCCAGTCAACCCAGTCACTTGTAGGCCTATACTTGAATTATTTTGACTGAATGCCTATCAACAACAAAATAAGTTGTGATTTTATCCGTCAAAGTTTTCAATGTAGAATCTTCCTCAATCGCTAGAGAGGTTTTTTTTAATATACCACGGGTGATGTGGTACCGATTCATGGGGGTCTTCCATTCTGGATACCGTGAAGATACTACATGTACCTTATTGTGATGATCCTTCTGCTCTTCAAGTGGACTTGGTGTCTTGGATTTGTCTTGTACTTCAGCTTCCTATTGTTCTAGATTCCTCGTTAGGAAACATACTGACGCCCTTCCATGAGATCGCTCTGTGGGTTCTAAGCATCCATCACAACTCTGAGCTTAGACATTGTTGGTTAGAGGTCATCTATATCTAGCCAGTCATCACAGTCACTATTGTACACTTGAATTGTTTTGACTGAATTCCTATCAACAACAATGAAAGGTGGAATCTTCCTCAATCGCTAGAGGTTTTTTTAATATACCACAGGTGGTGTTGTACCGATTCATCATGTTGACGTGTACACAAATTATCTCTACAGAGAGTTGGCGAGTATATAACTGAAATGAGAGAAAGAGATGTAATGCAGAGGGTAAAGATTTATGCTGGCGCAGTACTTTAGAAAGTTTGACTAAAACACTTGGTGAGCAACCCACAAAA
The DNA here is from genome assembly GCA_037893245.1 of Crossaster papposus. Classification (NCBI taxonomy): domain Eukaryota; kingdom Metazoa; phylum Echinodermata; class Asteroidea; order Velatida; family Solasteridae; genus Crossaster; species Crossaster papposus. The sequence continues at coordinate 100,558 of JBAIAA010000633.1, read as the reverse complement.
CAAACAAACGCCTGTTATGATACATGATTTCGCTATGCAAACTTTCTTGTTGACGTTGCCGTTTTGCACTGCAACATTTTCAAACGCAATTATTCCCTCACACTACAACAATGGCAACTCAAACTTTGCATTGCCTGTATTTTACACACCATGGATTTACCAGCATATGCATGGTAGTAATGAATAAACAAAGTTGTTCTGTAGGCCTTGGTACAAATAAACCATTCATCATTATGCCTTGAGACATGTTTCACTTTACCAAATACAGGAACTTCCTCGTGTACAATATCGATTATAACAACATCGATTATAACATCACCAACATAATAGCTTACTGCTTCGTCAGTAACTGACTTCGATTCCTAGAATGAAATTATTTCATCTCCTTGTTCACTGTCATGTATACAATCATTCAGCCTCCCCTGTAAATTCTTGGGTAACTCTTCCAACATAATCTCTGTACCGTCGTACAATGTACACTCGCTGTAATGCAACGATGCAGCACTGAACTGCCAACAATGCAGAAATTGATGTCGTGATGCCAATGATAAAGCAACATTTCTGAAATTTCGAACAACAGCAGCTATTCTTTTGAAATACTGGAGTTTTGCCTCAAATCTCATACACCAGATATTACGCAATGGTCCAAATTCTTCCATCTTTCTATGATAGTGTGTCAAGTAATGTAACTTGCATGGGAAGCTATCTGGTGACAACTCGGCGAATAACTCATTGTGATCGATTACCAATTTCTACAAGTATGACAGCCAAGATTTTCTTACAACTGAAGCTAAATAATTGTCAACTATTTCCTTGCAGAGCAAGTATAGTTCCCATACTTCATTGCCCTTTTGCACAAAAGTTCCAAATATAAAGGAAAGCATGTGGAACAGGCTAAAGTTTATATTGGAAATGTATATCCCTACATCTGTAATTGCTTTTTGGTTTTTCCGCTTTTAATGTAAACTACCCCATATAAAACCACGTATTCTATATTTGTAACCGCGAGGTATCCCGTTACCGCGCGCGTGTGTAAATGACCCTTCACAGTGGGAATTATATAAATGCCTGTGATATAATCCTAATGACCAACCCAAAATGGCACATTAAATGTGCCCTAATAGTCCAGTCAAATTATAAAATACCTAGAACAAATTGCTTCAGAAGGTTTTTTTGCTTTGACTGGTTCATTGGACCCCACTGAACATCATATCGAAAGTTATCTCAAAGTTACCACCCCTAAGTTCCCTAATTTGCATAAATTCAAAATGGCCGCCATGTCAGAATTAAATGTACAGCAAACTTTTTTCTGGGTGGTCTTAGGGCTCATAAATGTATTGCCAACAGATAGGAATGTGATATCAATCTATCAAATAAGGTTAATTCAGTCATGATATGACGTCACTATGACGTAGTATTACGTCATGTCATGACGTAGTCCCCGATTTTCACTGAAAATAGACATTTTGTACCTTGTTATTGTAATTCCTTGTATAATTTCGTTTTGATTGCTGTTTCTTTAGCCCTAGAACACTCTTCGGGACCAAATACTTAGTCCAATAAACAAGCTGCACTACCTGGCTCAGCCCCCGTGAGTTACAAGTCTGTGTCGTCCTCGGTCACGTCAATAGCTGTGCTATTGGAACAGGCATCACCACGACATTCACTACAGGCATTTGTACATTCCAGGCCTTGCTTTTTGCAGCTGCATCTGTTTGTGGAGCAGTCCCCTTTACACTGGCACCTTATCAACTTGAGAATATTGTCAGGGGCAGGCTGACAGTCCATTGTTCTAGGCATAAGTGTGCCCTGCAGATCCTGCCATCCCCAATCTACTGCCCTCAATGCACAGTCCTCATCCTTTGACATCCAACATTTAGCTTGGTAAAAGGCTCGATATATGTGGTACTGTCCGGCATCCAGTGTGGGTGGAAGATTTTGTATCTCTACGCTGGAAGCACACCTCACAACTTTGTCCTTGAACTTCCTTATCCTCAGTGAATCTAAGGACTCTGTGTTCTTGCCTCCGTATAATTCTACTAGGACCTTTTCCCCCGAGGTTTTCATCTCCTCACGAGTGGAACAATCCAACACTTGCTCCAGCTGCTTCGCAAACGAAGTGTTTGACATCGCCTTTTTGAGAGGTAGTCCCTTACCAATCCCGTACAATCTCGAAGTTGTGTCACAACCTCCAATGGCATGGATGATGGGTAACCTGGGTAGCACAGCTTTTCACCCAGAGAAGTCTGCAAAGCATTGATCTGCCACTCTCTGATTTTAGTGTTCTTATCTGGTTTCACTGCTTTGTCGGATCGAAATGTCAACTCATCCATGTCCTCTTCAGCATGGTGACAAAGTAACACCAGAAGGTCGGTGTCTTCTCCGATAACATGTGTAGCACCAATTTTCGCGCACTTCACCCCAGTCAATGCAATCAAAAGATCAGCGTCACCTTTGGAGTGCAATGTTTTGATACCCTGGGTTTGGAGTTTTTCAGACAGGAAATTGATGAATTTCTGCTTATTTTTGACGTTTGCCAAAAAGTGTTCCTTCTTCGACTTTAGCGCCATGCTGCCAGTGAAGAACACCTGTGGACCAATTGCACCCTTTGATCGCCTGAGATGAGTCAGATCTTTTGTGGAGCTGTCCGTTTCATATCCATCGAAAACGACAATTGGATTTGCAAACGTGTTCACATACTTGACGTACGTAGAAGCTATGGAGTCAAACGTTTCACCCCTCTTCCAGGGAAATCTATGTAACAAAGAACCTCCATCGAGGACATTGTACACTGGTTTGCTGTCGCGCGTCTGCTGGACTTCATTCGATGAAGTGGACAGTAGCGCATCAGCCAATTGTGGCTTGTTTGCTTGGCGGAGAAGACCGTGTTCATCAAACAATGCTGTCGGTTGCGCAGAAAGTTCATACTTCAATAGATCGTCCAAGCTATAGTCACTGTTGTTAGCTAGAATTAGCAGCCTCTGAAAGAGAAGCTGAGGGTCAATTTTAAGTTTTTCGCCATCCACAACCAGATGTTTCAGTCCCATTCTTTCTATTTGTTCCTTCCTTCTGAAGACAAAGTCAAATGCGTTTTGTCCCATCATTTTGTCCAAGATAGCTTCTCCGACTTTCCTTGCTTCATGTGGGTTGCACGAGGCACTTGCAGTCACGCCAGTGGCTACGCTGTGCAATGCTCCTTCTTCTGACACGAATGGGTTGTAGTCGTTGAGGTACTGGAAGATCTCGTAAGTGTCTTTATGATCGCGTTCCTTCCGTGCAACAGAAAGGTCCTTATGCTGATCACTAGTACTGTATGTTGCACCTGTAAGTTCCTGCATCGATTTATTGATGTCAGCACAGGCAGGCATTGCAAGAAGCCAGCGTGTCCGCTGCTTCTCTTCCATACCCCGGCCTCTTGTCAAACCCCCTGTGGTTTTGATTGTCCGCATAAGAGCCTGTTCGATGACTAGGTCACTAGGCAACCCAGCCCAGAAGCGGTCACTGCGCCGGATGACAAAAAGACCAGAACTGAACCTGTTGTAGACATCAGGGTTTGTTTCCTTCAATTCCAGCATATCCTGGAGATGGATCTGCACTGATTTCACGTAGTGGTTGTGTCCAGATGCGGCAAGATAGGGATGCATGTCCTGGAGACACCTCAGGTACAACTGAAAGTCACCCGTTCTTTGAGATCTTAGAAACGTCCTCAGCAAATCCACCATTCCCATGTACTGGACCCAAAGGTTTCCTGTTGGGAACTCAGACAAACGTTCTTTCTCTGCTCCCATTGTCTCCTTTATCCGGTCAAACACATCTTGCTGGCAAACCACTTCGTCAGTCATCTCCTCTGCCAGGAAAGCATCACAGCATTTCAGGGTCTCCCGAAGGTCATCTGAGGTATCTGGGACGTCTTCCTCTTCCGAAAAAACTGGTACATCATAGCATCGTGTTAAGAGGATCGCATTTAAAGCAGCGTCTACCAGGAAGTGTCCTCTAACAGCCCTTGCATATGCCTTCCCACCTAACATGTGCTCCACAGCATTGCCAGCATAAACTAGCTCCAGCGTTTCCTTCAGGCCCGATCCTTCCATTATGTGACCGATACTGCCAAGGTAACTCATTGCGGTGTGAAAACCCCCAAGTATCAGTATGATTGGCTTGAGAATGCTGGCTGCGTCTTCATTCAGGATGATTGTTCTAGATTTCCACCAGAGAGGCTGGTCGAATGTTACCACTGGAACTGTGCCTTGGCGATTGCTTTCAGTCGCAACGAAGTGGAGTGTAGAATAAATGCATGTCATATCACTTGGGTCAAGATCCAACATAGGAAGAAAGTGAACACTAGACTTTCCTGGATGGTCACCCTTGCGCAATGCCTGCATCATTCCACTCCAGCCTGGAGAACGTGGTCGAAGGGACCATGATACTTTCCACAAAGTGTCCAGTTTTCCAAGGTGTTCATTGGCTATTTCAACCAAGGGCAATTTCCTGAATACCAATGGAAGGCTCTTCCCTTTAAGGTATCTATAGTAGCGAACTGCAATTTTGTTACCCTCCAGTTCACCTGCAGTTATGAGGTTGGTTAGTCGCGGAATAGCAACTTTTTTTGTGGGCATACCTGGGGTCATTGTCATTATGATGCCCATTGCATGGAGTGTACCGCGTCCATCTAAAGTCCTCAGATTATGGTCGACATTGTCGGCTATGTACTGACCAAAGTGTCCAGCTACCGGAATACCTGTGCCCTTAAAACAAGCCGCACTTGATTCAAAGTTCAGTACCTCCGAATAGGACACGCATAGCCCATGATTATTCAAACTATCAATTAAGAACCGCGATCCGTACTGGTGGTGCATTTGAACACCAAGACCTAAGGGAATGGGAGCCAGAACAGTCCTTGGTCTGGACATCTGAACAATGCATTGTCCCAGGGTAGCAACTTTGAGATCCTTAGTCTTTCCTGTTAGAACACGGTCCAGAAATGTGCGCAACAAACCTGGGACATAATCCAGGTTATCTTCAAGTGAGCTTAATTTGTTACTATCGGGATAAGTCTCCTTTGAAGTTTGAATGCACTTGATTTCATTGCGAACGAGGTCTGCTGCAGCATTTACAATTTGCTGTTTTAGTTGATTTTCATCTGTCGACGGGGTATCATGAAATGTCTGCAGTATTTTGGCAGCTTTTGTTCGGAATGTGACCACATCTGGGCGCCCGTTTATATTGGTTATTACAACAGAATCACCGAAGTGCTGCTTAAGTTTCTGACGCATATATTTTGGGCCATATGCATCTGGGGTAATCTGAGACATTTTACTCACAAGGTCTGTAACGGTAGTTTGCTCATCATCATCTTGTGTAAGGTCATCAACCACTTTGAAGAAGGCTTCCTCCCGTGACACATCGGACCTCCGGCCTGGTTTTGATACATTGCGTTTTCCTCCATCACTTTGTTGGTACCGCAGAGGAATAGATAGGTTTTTAGAGCGAAAATGAACACTGCAGACATGATGATAGAGAGCGTCCGCTGCCGGTAAGTCTATTGCATTACTTATTCTATGCCTTACATCTTCAGCCCAGCTATCATCACCCCGCTCATCACATGCCTGAATGATAGATTTCTGAAAGTCGTATGTCCTTACTAGAAAATAGTCTCGGTTCTTTCTTTCTGTTGTAAGAATCTTTGTACCACAAAGGAAGCAGTAGTCTTTAAATGAAAATTCTGACGTTCGAGCGCGAAGGCGAGGTGGCTGTGCAGGCATATTCTCCCCTGGTGCCTTTCTCTTAGCGGTGGCTATTTTGCGTCTATCGATGTGAATCTGCCTGCATAACGTGTGAAGTTCTTGCCCTTCCGAAACTTGGAGAGAGGGAGTTCCACGGGCTTCACTGGCTTCATTGAAAGTCCTCACAGCGCGAGCCTGTTGGATCTTGACTGTTGGCTGTCCATTCCCGAGGCTTTCACGGCAGAGGATACAGATCTCATACGAAGCACCGCTGGCCAGCTCCTGCTGTTGGTGGTCCATCTGAAATAAAATGTTTTAGTAAAATACATGTATTCATGTTTTTCCAAACACAGCATTATATAATATATAGGGTGATGCGCTTAACAGCGCCCTAGCAAAATAAAACATGAGAAAAGAAAACAAAATGCACTTAAAAAGTGATAAACAAGTGAAGATATATGAAACAACTCCACAAGGCACAATATGTCTACAACATGTCACAACTTTAAGTTCAAAACCCCTCACTACAACGAAAACAGCAAAATCTGCCTATTGACTAAACCTACATTAAGTGATGGCACGTACAGGCATCCGTACTTCAAATAACGATGGGGAATCCCCTATTGCTGATCACTCGACCAGGCCTGCCACTACCTGAGTAAAACAATTACAAATACTTACAACCTATAATAATCACTTACTCTACTTTGTCGACATAATAAATATATGGCTTAAGACTAAACTTGCGTAAATCACTCAAAATATGCACCGATGAGCAACCATAGGCCCCTATAAGCCACTTCGACATTCCAACTGCGCATGTGCACAACAAGATTCAACAATTTTTCTCTGTAGACAAACACGGCAGACAAATGCACACAAGGCTATGGGGGACGTGGTAACCGAATCCGCATTTTGTGCATTTTCTTTTGAAATCGAAAAGACGATGGGAACTTTGTTCGAACAAAAGTTTGGCCACACAAAACACCTGAAAACACCAAAACGTAAAAAAAAAATGTTACTTAATAACTTTAGAACACGACGATCTCCTTAAATTCGCTGGTACCCCGCTATGCTTTTGCACGTAATCGCTGAAATGTTTATCTCAAAAAAAGAAATCGTAAAATCTCCATGTGCACACGCGCAGCGGGAATGTCGAACTGGCTTATGCAAACTATCCTAACAAATAAGCCTAAGCTTGAACAAGTGCAAACTACATGCTCCCGAACATGACTATAGCCTACTCAACTCCCCTTAGCAAACAAACCCGTAGGAAGCGAGAAAAAGAACAAAACAACATACCAGTAAATCTTAGCATATCTCTGAAGTCTGAACATAAACAAACTTCGAATGTTCTGCGGCACTGTTGATGGAACGTGCTACAACGTTCGGTCCCTATGGAAACAAACTACGGAAGCCCATAAATAACATTGAATTCTGACATGGCGGCCTTCTTTAATTTATGCAAATTAAGGCCCTTCGAGGGGGTAACTTTGAGATAACTTTTGATATGATGTAGAGGGGACTCTGGGGAACTATTTAAAACAAAAAAACCTTCTGAAGCAATTTGTTCTAGGTTCGGCCATATTCAGCATAGTTTGACTGGACTATAACCTCCTTAACGGGTTGTGTTGCTTTCGGTGGCTTTAATGGAGTCGCCATTCTTTTTCTAGTTTACTCGTTATCTTTCATCGAGGTTGTTTTTTCATGTTCATAGGTATACGTGAGCGATTCGATTATTGATCTTTTCCATTTCTTCCCGAAATTCAGAGACTGCATTAAGGCCGCGGGCCGAATCCGAACTGTCGTCTGTAGCTTATCATGTACTATTAGAGTTCTTGGTTTTAGACCGTCTATTACCGATGGACGCAAGTCTAGCCAATCAGCACTTGCGAGTGTTCATAAGGTCACCGGTGCTTGCGTTCCATCCAATTAACTATCGGTACTGTACCTTAGTTTGTTGTTATTCGTAATAAGGCCTGGCATACAATCTAATTCAATCTAATCTGCATTATTCTAATTATTAGTACAGTATATACACTCCCTCCTCCCGCCCTCCTAAGCCCTGAAATTCACGAAAATGTTAAGTTTCTGATTATCCCATTTCAAACATCTGGTTGAAAGAAAACCAACCTAATGTCTTACCGTTCCCAAGAAAAGATTTTGTAGAAAGCCTACATCGGACACGACGAAGTATGCATACTTGTTCCTGTTTTGTTTTAATTTAATGTACGATACACGTTGTGTTTGTCGCATACATTACACACAGCACCGGTGGTGCACAAATGTTTTGTTTTTTGTATACGTCTGCAAAAGGATAACTTTCTACCGCTTGAATCGCGACTACACCCGTACCCAAACATCTTGAGTTTTGGGGTTCGTGGACCCCAAACCTCGTTCTACACAAGAATAACCCAAACGCACCCAGTTTTTAAAGGATGGTTGTGTGAATGTTTATATCCTACTTTTAAATGCTCTTTCCGATTAGCACCATTTCGTTTTGTAGCCCAATTGGGCACTTCTAGGACACAGTGCCCCTTTATTAAACAGTATTCTCGCATGGTATAGAGTAATGTAAACGTTAAATTGATGGATGATAAATCAATTAATTGTTCAATTGACAATACATCAATTTCAACCTGAATGTTCACAGACCCTATCGGGTTAGGGTTAATACGAGGCAGTTACATGTATGTATGTCCCCGTTTGTCCAGTGGGACTCTGCTATTACGCACTATGCAGATAGTGGCATCATGTTTTTTGTGATATGTTAAAGATGGACTACAACGAAAACTCGCACATTAAATTTATTATCGGACCTTGTTTATGTTGTGTTCAGGTAACACTTTATTGTTACGGTCATGTTTTTCTCTAAATTTTGTTGCAATTTGACCGAAAAAATTAGACCTCGATTCTTCGATTTTGAAATTTTTCGCCCTGTACTGGTTCCCGGCAAAGATCCACTGAAAACCACAATGAAATCCACGATATAGTACCAGCGGACTTGTAAACCAGCGAAAAGTGATGACGTACTACCCATGAAAACGCATACATGGTGGCCCTGAAGGGACTCCGCAGATCGCGAATATCGACGTCAAATTTGACGTCAATATTCACGACTTTCCCCAAAAGTCGCGAATATTGACGTCAAATTTTACGTCAATATTCGCGATCTGCGGAGTCCCTTCAGGGCCACCATATGTATGCGTTTTCATGGGTAGTACGTCACACACAAAGTATGAATTATTCATGAGTTAAGGGCTTTTGCTGAAACTGAGTTTTTCTGGGTCGTAGAACGCCGATAAATTTTGTTGTTTTTTTGCATGAAGGAACAAGATTTATTGAATACTAATGATATATTAGTAATCATTATACATTTCTCGAACAAAAAACAGCAACACAGCCTTTATCATTATTCCGTTGTAGTCCATCTTTAAGAAACACAAACAGCAAGAACAAATTGTTTCAACTGCAATTTCTGCCCAATATTTAAAGATTTTAATCAATTTGTATGAACCCATTCATTTGATATTAACATATCACAAAAAAACATGATGCCGCTATCTGCTTAGTGCGTAATGGGAGAGAATGTTTGACATAATTCAATAGCGGCGTTTTATACAATGAGCCGCCATTTTGTGATGGAGATGATTTTTACATTACAAATGGCCATGTATACTAATTACTTGACTACGGCTTGATATCACACGAATCAATGGGAATTGGTTACAGCCACCACCAATAGACTAGTGTGTATATCCAAGCTGCAGCCAAGTGATTCGAACACGGACTATCTTTGTGTATACAGTGAGGATAGAATATGCACGAGTTAAGTTGAGTGAGGCGTGAAATGCAAAGCCAGTTGATCAAGAACGGAATGCTATAATGTGTGTATAATATAATTTGCATAAATACCTGTTACAGTTTACCCATTCCTATTGGTCCAGAGCCCGTCACGTGACCGGTATTTAACGGTATTAGACATGGCTGGCTGGTTTTAAACACTTTTCCAGTGTCAATTCTTTTTTGACACATGAAATCCAGTGCCTTTTACCGTGTTTTTTAAATATTTTATGTTCAGGCTCGTGGGACAGAACAATGTTAATTTCCTCACCTTCGGCTCGGGCATTAACGCGTCCAGCCCAATGAGCCGATTTTAAACATGCTTGCTTAAAACCAGCCAACCACATTCGTATTTTTTATTAAACTAAAGTTTAGTATAATGTACAATTTAGTCAATAGTGTGTAGGACACAACGCCTGCATTGGCTTTAAATAGTGTGTTATGCAATTGGTGGTTTTTTTGCCAATGCGAGAAATGTCTCATTATTTCTCTACTTATGTGCATATTTGCCTAAAATGTATTCAATAAAATTACATTTTGAGAGGAACTTCTTTTTGACATTTCTCGCATTGGCAAAAAAACCAATTGCCTAACACACTATTTAAAGTCAATACGGGCGTTGTGCCTTTTTGGGGGAAAAGCCGTTATAATTTGAATCGTCTAAAAATAGCTACGCTGTCTGTGCGTCATATTTTTATTTTATTTTCGCCAGTGGCTACCTTACCTACAATGTAGACGTCTGGTCACAAACAAATGTCATGTCCTGGAACCAGACTACATAAGCTTATTTTCGTTTGAACAAAAATAGTAACGCCTATGCGTCTATAACCATAACCATTAGTCTATCATGTATATAAATATATTTTTGTTTGGAAAATGTTGCTGTGAAAAATTGATTAAAGATTATAAACAAATACTGTAGTTAATTTGTCTTCAGGTCAACATAACATTCCGTCCAAGCTTGTATACAATTTCTTATTTGCAAATGAAAGATTGTGATTTTGTATTTTCTCATTACATTTTTATTATACGACATACCGTAATTGTAATGCATGTAATAACTGTACATTGCCATGTTTGAGAAGTGTGTGTAATAAAATTAAATTAATTAAAAAAAAATTAAAAAAATGTTCCTTTTCTTTTGGAAACGCCCTACAATAAATGAATAGTTTGCCTTTTGGAACCATAAGTTTTCTCATTAGAGAGCACCCTCAGTCGAAAGATCTTTGACGACTAATGTAAAACGTCATTTATATTTAACCTCCAAAGAAAATATTTATAAAAAAAATAAAACCAAACATTTCGGGATGACTTCATCTGGCAGCGTATTATTTTTACTTCTCAGACGCGCGGCAGAATCGGCCAATGACGTGCTCCAATTTGATCATGAATATTTATGAAGTGTAGTTATATACAAAAACAACTAATTGTAAGTGAATAACAATCTCACGCATCCTGTGAAATCACGGCACCTGGTGTGTGTGGTTTAACAAAAATACAAAGTTGTGTACCAAGTTCAAAACGATTGCCAGCCGGCAACATATGAAGCACGATATGTGGCAGAGAAAACCCCCCCTCTTTTGTGTTGACCATTGTGTTCCCGGAATCTCAGGAATTCTTTTTAGGTTTCAAGGGGGGGTGGGTTAGGGTACAATAGTGTTGAGTGCGTATAAAGTATAGGGATAAGAGGGGGGTACCCCTCTGCCACATATCGTGCTGGGTATAGCCGGCAATCTTGTAAAAACCTGACTATTTTCAAACACTGCCCCCAAATTTTTGAATTAGTGTAAAAGACGTCAAGAATCCAGACTGCAAGAACGGCTCTGTTTTCTTAATTTGTTTTCTCTAAGCTTCTAAGAACACAAGACTTCAAACAGGTCAGCGTCACAATATTTAATATACGTTTTCCCGCCTATTCTAAAACATTGCTCATTAAATTTCGTCCAAGAAAACAATTCACACGGTTTTACCGACTCAATTAGTCATTCGTCATTCAATTTCAAATATTGATTACTATATTTAAACATTGTCTCAAAAATAGTCGTCATCACAGATCAAATTTGTCTGAGCTGTTACCAAAAGACAACATTCAGCAGTCGAATTCATCTCACCAAAATTTAAACTTATGTTGAGTTATTAGTCTGGTGTGTGCTTGACTCAATCGCACACCAGACTAATTTATTTAACATCAGTTTGAAATTGATTGATATAAGACGAATTTGATCTGTACATGCTGCCTTTCGTCAACAGCTCAGACGAATTTGATCTACAATGTCAAACATTCTCGAGCCAATGTTTAAATAGAGTGACCAAAGGTTGAAATTGAACGATAAATTACTAAATTGGTTTTGTAAAAAGCGTTTGCAAGTTTGTCCTCGGACGAAATTGAATATTAGGATTGGTATATTTGAATGAAAACTGTTTTAAAATAGCCGGGAAAACCTATATAAAATACGAATCCCGTATAACCCACCCATTTTCGATATATACAGCAAAAGAAAATGGTGTATGCCTATACTACCTTTAAGACCAATCTTTGACAAAAATGTGTACATACATAATTTTTATAATTTTGATTTAAAAAAAAAAAAAAAAATCACAGCATGCACAGGCTACAAATCAGACGGAGACTATTCGTTGAGTAGCCATACAATGGCTTCATTACATAAACTTCATTCTAAGAATCGCCTTTTTTCTTGCTTGTTATTTTAATACCTGGGAAAATACAATGGTCACGTTAAATTTCATTATAAGGAAGAAAATCACTTACAAAAAATAAAATAATCAATGGCTACCTTTATCACAAGTAGATGAATTAATTACCATGCAGCTTGCCCTTTGTGCAAGGTAACAATCCCCAACTCGGATCGACGGAAATGCTGGAAAATTATTTCCTGTGCAAACAACAACTTCAAGCAGACAGCACTGTGATTTTATTATTGTTCTGATGTGAATGTAACGTTGTATAGCACAGTGTCCTTTCGCTGCTTACATTTATTTTTCTTTCGGAAAATAGGATAAGTTAGTAAACTGATGTCCACTCAGATATTATTGCCAGCAAGATCAGAGAGCAATCAAGTTGATTCCCTCCTATACTTTTCAGCATTTAACACATGAGCGCAAATTCAAGAGTCCCCCACTGTGACAGTGCATGGCATGGATTCACCGTGCGCAGGTGAATTTACTCGCGTCACTGACTAGGATGAGTCCTCTTTTGGGGAAGAGTGAAAGCATCTGCTCCAACCACGTTGAAGGTCATTTTCCTCATTAGTTGCGGATCAGCCGTAAGAAGTTGTACTTCGAGTCATTTCAAACTGCGCGATACGTGAGAATAACACCGAGAACGAAAATGACTTTCAACAGCACCGTACACGGGCTGGGCTACAATTCAACCCCTCCATGGTTTGACGCACTCCGTATATCCGCACTGTCTATTGTTGTCTTCTTCATCCTGAGCGGGAACATCCTCTGTTTTTTCGTCATCCGAAGTTCCCGTCAGATGCGTAAGGTGAGCCGCATTTTCCTGGTTTCCCTGATCGTGGCAGATCTGTGCGCAGGGTTGTTCTCCAGCGGGTCCCTCCTGGCCACGATAGCCGCAGGGCATTTGGTCCCTGCCGGGATGGCAGAGGGGCTCTGCAAGGCCTATTTCATGGGCGGGTTGCTCTTCAACGGTGGGTCCATCATGTCACTCCTAGCTCTGATCTGCGACTGCTACATTGCCCTGGAGAAGCCCCTTCGGTACCGGTCTCTGCTGACCGCGCGTAGGGCGTATAACATCACGTGTTCCTTTTGGATGCTGTTGCTCAGTGTTACCCTCAGCTACGGTGTGTATTTCGGAACCTTGCAGCACTACCGACCGGATTGGCACTGGTGCCTTGCAGGAATCAGTCCTTCCAAACTAGAACCTTACATCCTGATATTGTTACTTTATACCACTGTGACAGTGGTGTTGCCCTGGGCAGTGACCATTGTCTTGTACGTCAGAATCCGACTGATTGTACATCGCCACAAGACACGACTGGCCCGCATCACTCCACCAGGCCCGCATCACTCCGCCAGGCCACCTATCCCAAAACCGCTCCAACGATACCAAATCCCTGACTACCTTCTTGATAGTAAACTACGGGGCTGCGTTGACTGCTCTGCCCCAAAGCGTGCTCCTAGTCTATTCCTACTGGGCTGGGGAGTTCTCCTTGTATGGCATCAGTGCCGTCATGATAATCAGGTCCTGTAGCAACCTTTTGAATGTACTTGTTCACACCAGACGCAATAGGCAGTTCCGATCAACGGTAGCTCGCGTTCTGGGGCTGCGTAACAGCAGGAATGCTCGTAATGACACGGGTACAGCAAGCGTAGCTAGTGTATCACTGAGTTGCATATCTCCTGCCATAGGTTAGCCAAGTGTAATGGCGTACATGACGTGCTGCTCCCGTTTAATCCATAACTGAAGTGCAATAGTGCTGTTTAGGCGTCAACACAAGCATTTGCAAGTTTCGACCATTACCAAGTCAGTGCGCACTACTCCAAAATAACTCGTGGCTCCTCATTCGAGGAGAGAATGTTGCGAATTACATGTACGTGTCTTGGGTAAGGCCACCCTCCGTCAAGTCACCGGACAGCGATGTGACTGGGTGCCGTTCAACAGAGTTACACCGCACACGGAACGCTCGGCAAAGTAGGCGCTTGGCTGACCCTCTGAATGCCCTGTTTCGAATTGTGTATACGACCACATTGATAAAATAGCTGGATATCAACGCCAACTTGGCTAGTTCAACAAGGAATTGATCAGCGACGTAGGGAGAAAACGTCTTGTAAAACATGTAAACCACAAACGGCACACTGGAGACTGAATAGGAAAGCGTCAGAATAAGAACGGTGACCAAGGCTTTCTTGTTTCACAGGAAACACTTGCAGAGACCGCGGCAGACTCCATCACACACGATTCGCCGGGATAACTGTGTGGCTCCGCTTTCCCCTGCGGCCGCTGTCTGCCTGCACGCGCAGTTGCAGTCGGATAGGTTAGGTGCCTGCTTCTGAAACGCGGTGTGCTTCTTCACGATGTGCAGGATGCGAATCGCGGCGAGAAAAGTGACGCAAATCGGTATCAGGAAATATACGATGGTAAAGCTGAGATACAAGAACTTAGTCACCAAGTTCATCCTGTTTGTGGTGCACAGATACAAAGACCCGTCAAATATTACGAATTGACCTCGGTAGACCTTTGAGAAGACGATCATCAGAGTGGACGCCGAGCAAAGGCTGATTATCCAGGAGAAAGCAACCACTACGGACGCTCGGAATGACGTCAGTAGGGAGCGGAACCTCAGCGGCATTTCCACAGCCAGGTACCTCTCAATGGTCAGGGCCAGTACCGCTAGGACCGAGGCACTGATCGCAAAAGTTTCCAGGAAGTAGGACGCCTCGCATAACCGGTCAGAAGCGAACCAGACAGTGCCGAGGGACAGCCCAATGATTTGCGGTACAACCCGCACTGGAATAACAACGAGACCAACTATCAGGTCGGCTACCGTCAACGAGACCAGAAAGATGCGGCTGCTTCTCTTCAATTCCTTAGTGTTTATGAATACAAACAAGAGTATGCTATTACCCACAACTATCAGGGTCATCATCATAACATACAGTACGATACAAGTGACCCTCTCTCCGGTAGTATAAGTCGACCCACTGAAATTCCCGGATTCCTGCATGTTCGGGTTTTTTCCTGGCACGATTCTGACTGTTATAATGCGTTAAAAAGGCACCTCAAGACTCAACTGTGACATCGAGTACAGCATGCAACACCGTCAGCAACAGTAGGCCTAATCTGCACTGTGTGTTGCTAGTAAATCCTGGCTCCCACACTTACAGAACATGGTGAATGCGTTTAGCGGCTGATGTAATTCAGGTATATACAATCTGCTCGCTGTTGAAAAAAAACTGTTATGGCAACGTCAAGTCTTATTAAAACTAAAATATAAACAATGCCCGTCCTTGAAAGGAAGACATCTAATGTCGCGTGTAATTGATGATTTTTTTTCTCTATTGTTAATTTCGGTTAATATAGTATGAGTCGGGCATCCATTATCACGATAAATCGTGTTCGTAATAAATTTGCGACCCCATATAAAACCAGGTATTCTATATTTTTAACCGCGAGGTGTCCCGTTACCGCGCGCGTGTGTAAATGGCCCTTTACAGTGGGAATATATAAATGCCTGTGATATAATCCTAATGACCAGCCCAAAATGGCACATTATGTGCCCTAACCTCCTTAACGGGTTGTGTTGCTTTCGTGGCTTTAATGGAGTCGCCATTCTGTTTTCTAACCACGTTCTTTTTTCTAGATTACTCGTTATCTTTCATCGAGGTATACTTGAGCGATTCGATTATTAATCTTTACGAAATTCAGAGACTGCATATATTAAGGCCGCGGGTAGTCTTGATCCAAGACCAAGCTAGCCGTTCGTTTCTTCCGCGGCGCGCCGTCCGTATCCGGGCTTATTGAGGGCGCCCTTAATTATCGCCAGATTCGTTCCCTATCTTGGTCTTGGCGCAAGTTTCACGTGAACCCGGAAAATTTCGAGGACATTCCAAGCATAGCTCAAATAGCTACTCGCACCCGCATGCGCGCTAAGTCGTTTTTGTCTAGCTAAATGTGGTTTCTTACACGTCCGCAAAAGGCATACACTCGTACTCAAAAATTGTTCGCCTTTTGCGGACGTGTAAGGAACGACATTATTTTGTGCAATGGCGTCGTGGGCAATTTATGGGAAACACACAGCGTTTATAATAATAGTAGTCTGGTTCTCCGACCTGACAATTTGTTTAGCTCTAGACGTCTAAATTGTATGTCAGGTAGCCGCCGGCGACAAAAAAATAGATAATGACGCGATACAAACGACGCAACAATTCAAATTTTAACGGCTCTTACAAAAAAATAGCACAATGACTACAATGACTGTGATATTATTAGGCATTTCGTCTGGTGTTGACTTTTGCCAATGCGAGTTATATTTTATAAAAACCTGGAAACATCGAACATCGCGAACGTTAAGCAATTCCTCCAGTTTTTGGCCACGTGACATTGGCGGCTAAATAATAAATGAAAAATCACAAATAGTCAGAAATATTTGGTCTGGGAACCAGACTATAATAATATAACACTACATTAGACAAAAAGCGCGCATGCGGGGGCGAGTAGCTATTTGAGCTATGCTTGGAATGTCCTCGGAATTTTCCGGGTTCACGTGACACTTGCGCCAAGACAAGACAAGACAAGACTTAAGATAGGGAACGAATCTGGCGATAATTAAGGGCGCCCTCAATAAGCCTGGATATATACGGACAGCAGGCCGCGGAACAAATGAACGGCTAGCTAGCTTGATCTCGGATCAAGACTAGGCCGCGGGCCGAATCCGAACTGTCGTCTGTAGCTTGTCGTGTACCGTAGTTCTTGCGTTTTAGACCGTCGATAACCGATGTACGCAAGTCTAGCCAATCATGGGGTCAGCAATGCTTGCGTCTCATCTAATGAACTATAGGGACTGTACCTTAGCTTGTTGTTATTTGTAATATGTCTGGAGTACATTCTACATGATTATTCGAAGTACATGTACATGTACATGTATTAGTATTAGTATTAGTATTAGTATATACACGCCCTCCTCCCGCTGGTGACTGACACACTAGATGTGTACAATGGCGCTTACAGTGACGCACAGCCCGCTTCTATTGTTAATATGTACAATGGGATATGTACTGTACATGGCGGGGATTTCAATGAGATATTTTCAACATGCGGGTTGTAATTGTAAGGATCAAGCCACTTTAAATGAAGGGAACTCATAGGACTGGTAATTATTTAGGGTGGGATTTCAGGGGGGAACGCGAATGATTCGCGCAGAATGCGAATGCCGAAAAATGGCAAAGTCCACTATTCGAAGAAGGTTTTCTCGGAATGTGTCGCGAGAATGCGGTTTCTCACAACGTATGGATATGTGCGAATGTCGTGTGTAGATTTGCACACACTAAAATGCGAATGTAACACGAATGGTGCACGAATCTCGGGCAACTTTCTTGCGGACATTTCGCGACACATGCGATACATGCGAACTTTTCGCGCATATTTTGCGAATAATGAACGTCGTGCGACATTCATGCGACATTCGTAAATATACAGGGTGAACCTAAAAAACGAAACCCACCGGAAAATGGCCATAATTCCGAAAGTATATATGTCATAGAAAAACTGAAGTCAATATCAGAACGTAGGAGCTACAAGCTTTCTTCTGACACCTACATCGCAGGCCTACGGTCACTGGTACCTGAGTACCATTGTCTTGAAAACCATAGGCAGATTTCAGAAATGTCCAAATAGGTGTGCGTGTTGTTAACTTCGTGTAGGCAAATAAGGTCGCCTGGAAAAGAACAAGAACATAATTCCCTTTGTTATAACCTGTTTATTTGAAACAATAAAAATGAAAACATTTGGCTTTCATAAGCATCTTTCTCAGTCCTTAAGGTTCCATTCCTTCAACATGGCCGCCACCTCTCTCAACGCAAATTTCACATCGTCTTTGCATATCCTGCACTGCTCTCCTCACCATCCCCGGATCTTGTCGTAAAATGTCAACTTCTTGCTGAATCCTCTCCCGTAATTCCACAAGGTCCCGTGGGGGACTAGAGTAGGCCTTATTCTTAAGGTATCCCCAAAGGAAAAAGTCACATGGAGTTAGGTCAGGGGATCGTGGTGGCCACTCCACTTCATGATTCAAGGCAATCACACGGTGTGCAAAGAGTTCTCGAAGACGTTCCCTGACAGCGATAAGTCGATGGGCAGGAGCACCATCTTAAACTAATAAACAATACGTATTATTACTTTAAAAAAAAATTGAATACAATTAATGTCAAGATAGAAAGTAGGGTTCACAATTAAACTAGTGAGCAATGAGTGACACGGCAATATGGAGGCATCTTCCGAAGCCATTGGACTTAGAGATGCCTCGACTAACAAACTGACAAGAAAAACAATAAACATCGATGAAAAAACAGGATGTTAACATTTTATTAGTACGGTTTGTTACTTCAAGACTGAAGGAAACGGCCCAATCCAAAATAACAATAATTATAACACGGTGTTTTCTTAACCAAGACAGTAGTTAGGAGAGATAAGGGGGGGGGGGGGGGTGGGGGTAGTGAAGAAACGCGCACGCGCCCACAGAGGAACAACTCTTTTGGGGGCCGCGTGAAAGCTTGCAAATTTGTTGGCTGATTTCCAAACATCGGTGGAGTCTCGAACCCTGAGATGTGGGAAAAGGGTGTAATTATGTGGATGTAATTATAATCATAATGGATATTTATAGAGCGCACGTACGTACTGACCAATTATGGCGCTCATGGTTCTTATGCAAATCAGACTCCTGTTAAAATCGGACTCCTTTTTTATATTATTGGTTAAACCCTCTCACGTGACCGGTCACTCTACTGATTATCACGATCACCACTTAATTAAGCATGCGCAATACTACCAATCAGTTCGTATTTCATAGTCTGAATTAAATCTATGCTACACCGGCACTACAGCATTCACTATGAACATCTAAAAAATAAACAAAATAAACAAAATATGCACTAACAATGAAAATCCGTTGTTACTTGGCACTGCTCACTGCATACTTGTTCACAGTGATTACCCCCTGCTCATTGGGGCAACGAAACGTTACATTATTCATGAAATAGAAATATTCAGGCGTAGGCTACACTCTTGTGCAGCAATGTCTTCGACAGTTTATCTGCCGACACACAGGACCTTAGCAAGAGATAGCGGTACTTCAGGGAGACAAGCTCAAGTAGCGGATGTTGCTAAACATCACGGCAGTAGCACCCGAAGACGTAAAAAGGTGTATACATAAGTTATACGCTTGATGCGGTTGTCCCAGACAGTTTAGCCTAATGGAACAGCTAGCGATATGAGTGCCAGGTTAAGCATCATTGAATGTGGTAAGTAGTTGGATGGAAGACCATTCCACGTATTGCCCTGGGATATGACAGGGCTCCTCTTTATATTAGCCCACGTAGTCACCAGTGAGACGTAGGCCTACAATATACCCAGGGCACTTATCGTGAAAAAGAATTGGGCTTGCATAATGCGCCCTCTCTGAGCATGTTTGGGTATAGTTTATGTTATGTGCATGTGATTATATTACTCTCTAAAATGTAAAAGAGTGACATACTCACTATTTAAAAAAAAGAGTATCTATTTTTTTTTAAACTAAAAAAAGAATGATTTTTTTTTTGTCCAAAAAACTGTGAAAACCAGTCATAAGGAGTCGATTTTTACTCTTTTTGAGAAGCCATTATGGAAGACAACTCTTTTTTGAGTTGTCCTTTATAATGACTTTTCCAAAAATGGAACATTTACTCTTTTTGAGTGGTTTTTACTCTTTATGAAGTTGCTTTTACTCTGAAAAACTCAATTTGACTCTTTTTTTTTTTTTTTTTTAAAGAGTTTTACATTTTTGTTTTCATTCAACTCTCGCATTTAATTTCGTTACAAATTTGTTTTACGCGCTTTCACCAATTTAAACATTGGCTCGAGAATATTCATCGTTAAATAAATGTATGTTCAATACATTTGTCTGATGTGTGCTTGACCCAATCACAAACCAGACTAATGTACTTGGCATAATTGTTGAAACAATATTGAAGACGAATTCGATCTCTGAATGCTGCCGTTTCGGCAACAGCTTAGACGAATTTGATCTGTGAAGACGAATATTCAACAATAATTTGTTTAATAGAGTGACAACAATTTGAAATTGAATGGTAAATGACTAAATTAAAATTTGTAAAAGCGGATGATTTTTTTTCTCAGACGAGATTGTAAGAGTTGGTGAATTTGAATGAAAAATGTTTTAAATTAGCCGCGAAAATAATTAACACTTGTAATAATTGCTACGTCGGAGGCTGTTCATCCTATTTTTACCCAAAACAAAACCCCAGTTTCGACGGTACAAATTCATGAGGATATTAAAAGAAAGTATTTGGAAAGATTCGAACCACGTATAGCTTCTGAACGCCAATGATTATCGCTATAAACCACTGTACTATACGCATGTTGCTTCGAACGGCATTCAATGTTTGTTTTTCTCTAAATTTGTACACACCAGATAATAGTACTGTCGGGCTTGCGTAATAGAGTTTTCCCGGTAATGTTAACATCAATGTCCTACACATTCCTTATAATGGGGCTTTAATTACGCCCAGTTCAAAATTTCAATTTCAAAATAAAATATAATTTAAATTTGTAGCATTCTGATTCGTGGTAAGTTCGTAAAACAGCTCTCATCGGTCGAGCTGGCCTACACCGAGGGGCCAGTAATTCCCACTATTTTCCAGAACAAACCCAATGATGTATTTGTTTTACTACACCTCATAAGTATTCACTGCCTTGTCGATAAAGGCCTTTGTACATTTTGTATCTTTATTCAGCACAAGATATTCAAGTTTGTCGTCAGTCAATGGCGGAAATCTAGTAACATTACTCACTATAGTTGCCATAACAACTTCCCAGACGCGCGGCGGAATCGGCCAATGACGTGCTCCAATTTGCTCATGAATATTTATGAGGTGTAGTTATATGAAATACCTTACTCGATTGCAAGTGAATAACAGTTTCACGCATCCTGTGAAATCTCGGCACCTGGTGTGATGTGGTTTTCAAGAAAAATTGAATCTTGTATCAAGTTCAAAATGTTTGCCAGCCGGCAATCTTATAAAAACCTGACTATTTTCAAACACTTCCCCCAATGTATTGAATTTGTCTGAAGGAAGTCAAGGATACAGACTGTAAGAACAGCTTATTTTTCTTGTCAGGTCAGCGTCACAATATTGAATATACGTTTTCCCGCCTATTCTAAAACATTTATTATTCAATTTCGACCGAAAAAACAATTCACACGCTTTCACCAAACCAATTTAGTCATTCACCATTCAATTTCACTATATTAATATCGTCTCGGGAATAATCGCCATTACAGATCAAATTCGTCTAAGCTGTTGCCGAAAGACAGCATTCAGCAGTCCAATTCGTCTTATTATATCAACCAATTTCAAACTTATGCTAAGTTAATTAGTCTGGTGTGTTCTTGACTCAATCACACACCAGACTAATTTATTTAACATCAGTTTGAAATTGATTGATATAAGATGAATTCGATCTGTACATGCTGCCTTACGTCAACAGCTTCGACGAATTTGATCTGCAATGACAAACATTCTCGAGCCAATGTTTAAATAGAGTGACCAAAGGTTGAAATTGAACGATAAATTACTAAATTGGTTTTGTAAAAAGCGTTGGTATTTTTTATTATTAGGGTTGGTACATTTGAATGAAAACTGATTTAAAATAGCCGGGAAAACCTATATAAAATACGAATCCCGTATAACCCACCCATTTTCGAAATATACAGCAAAAGCAAATGGTGTAGGCCTATAGTACCTTTAAGACCAATCTTTGACAAAAATGTGTACATACATAATTTTTATCATTTTGATTAAAACAAATTACAAAATCACAGCATGCACAGGCTACAAATCAGACGGAAACTATTCGTTGAGTAGCCATACAATGGCTTCATTACATAAACAGACTTCATTCTAAGAATCGTCTTTTATTTTGCTTATTATTTTAATACGCTGGGAAAATACAATGGTCACGTTAAATTTCATTATAAGGAAGAAAATCACCTACGCTAGACAAATTCTCAAAAAAATAATCAATGGCTTCCTCTATCACAAGTAGATGAATTAATTACCATGCAGCTTGCCCTTTGTGCAAGGTAACAATCCCCAACTCGGATCGACGGAAATGCTGGAAAATTATTTCCTGCGCAAACAACAACTTCAAGCAGACAGCACTGTGATTTTATTATTTTTCTGATGTGAATGTAACGTTGTATAGCACAGTGTCCTTTACGCTGCTTATATTTATTTTTCTTTCGGAAGATGGGATAAGTTAGTAAACTGATGTCCACTCAGATATATTGCCAGCAAGATCAGAGAGCAATCAAGTTGATTCCCTCCTATACTTGTCAGCATTTAACACATGAGCGCAAATTCAAGAGTCCCCCACTGTGACAGTGCATGGCATGGATTCACCGTGCGCAGGTGAATTTACTCGCGTCACTGACTAGGATGAGTCCTCTTTTGTGGAAGAGTGAAAACATTTGCTCGAACCACGTTGGAGGTCATTTTCTCCATTAGTTACGGATCAGCCGTAAGAAGTTGTACTTCGAGTCATTTCAAACTGCGTGATACATGAGAATATAACAGAGAACGAAAATGACTTTCAACAGCACCGTACACGGGCTGGGCTACAATTCAACCCCTCTATGGTTTGACGCACTCCGCATATCCGCACTGTCTATCGTTGTCTTCTTCATCCTGAGCGGGAACATCCTCTGTTTTTTCGTCATCCGAAGTTCCCGTCAGATGCGTAAGGTGAGCCGCATTTTCCTGGTTTCCCTGATCGTGGCAGATCTGTGCGCAGGGTTGTTCTCCAGCGGGTCTCTCCTGGCCACGGTAGCCGCAGGGCATTTGGTTCCTGCCGGGATGGCAGAGGGGCTCTGCAAGGCCTATTTCATGGGCGGGTTGCTCTTTAACGGTGGGTCCATCATGTCACTCCTAGCTCTGATCTGCGACTGCTACATTGCCCTGGAGAAGCCCCTTCGGTACCGGTCTCTGCTGACCGCGCGTAGGGCGTATAACATCACGTGGTCCTTCTGGATGCTGTTGCTCAGTGTTACCCTCGGCTACGGTGTGTATTTCGGAACCTTGCAGCACCACCGACCAGATTGGCACTGGTGCCTTGCGGGAATCAGTCCTTCCAAACTAAAACCTTACATCCTGATATTGTTACTTTATACCACTGTGACGGTGGTGTTGCCCTGGGCAGTGACCATTGTCTTGTATGTCAGAATCCGACTGATTGTGCATCGCCACAAGACACGACTGGCCCGCATCACTCCGCCAGGCCACCTATCCCAAAACCGCTCCAACGATACCAAATCCCTGACTACCTTCTTGATAGTAAACTGCGGGGCTGCGTTGACTGCTCTGCCCCAAAGCGTGCTCCTAGTCTATTCCTACTGGGCTGGGGAGTTCTCCTTGTATGGCATCAGTGCCGTCATGATAATCAGGTCCTGTAGCAACCTTTTGAATGTACTTGTTCACACCAGACGCAATAGGCAGTTCCGATCAACGGTAGCTCGCGTTCTGGGGCTGCGTAACAGCAGGAATGCTCGTAATGGCACGGGTACATCAAGCTCAGCCAGTGCATCGTTGAGTTGCATATCTCCTGCCATAGGTTAGCCAAGTGTGATGGTGTACACGACGTGCTGCTTCCGTTAACTGAAGTACAATAGTGCTGTTTGGGCGTCAACACAAGCATTTGCAAGTTTCGACCATTACCAAGTCAGTGCGCACTACTCCAAAATAACTCATGGCTCCTCATTTGAGGAGAGGATGTTGCGAATTACATGTACGTGTCTTGGGTAAGGCCACCCGCCGTCAAGTCACCGGATAGCGATGTAACTGGGCGCCGTTCAACAGAGTTGCACCGCACACGGAACGCTCGGCAAAGTAGGCGCTTGGCTGACCCTCTGAATGCCCTGTTTCGGATTGTGTATACGACCACATTGATAAAATAGCTGGATATCAACGCCAACTTGGCTAGTTCAACAAGGAATTGATCAGCGACGTAGGGAGAAAACGTCATGTAAAACACGTAAACCACAAATGGCACACTGGAGACTGAATAGGAAAGCGTCAGAATAAGAACGGTGACCAAGGCTTTCTTGTTTTTCAGGAAACACTTGCAGAGACCGCAGCAGACTCCATCACACACGATTCGCCCGGGTAACTGTGTGGCTTCGCTTTCCCCTGCGGCCGCTGTCTGCCTGTATGTTATGGCCTGCTTCTGAAACGCGGTGTGCTTCTTCACAATGTGCAGAATGCGAATCGCGGCGAGAAAAGTGACGCAAATCGGTATCAGGAAATATACGATGGTAAAGCTGAGAAACAAGAACTTAGTCACCAAGTTCATCCTGTTTGTGGTGCACAGGTACAAAGACTCGTTAAATATTATATATCGATCTCGGTAGATGATCATCAGAGTGGACGCCGTGCAAAGGCTGATTATCCAGGAGAAAGCAACCACTACGGACGCTCGGAATGACGTCAGTAGGGAGCGGAACCTCAGCGGCATTTCCACAGCCAGGTACCTCTCAATGGTCAGGGCCAGTACCGCTAGGACTGAGGCACTGATCGCAAAGGTTTCCAGAAAGTAGGACGCCTCGCATAACCAGTCAGAAGCAAACCAGACAGTGCCGAGGGACAGCCCAATAATTTGCGGTACAACCCGCACTGGAATAACAACGAGACCAACTATCAGGTCGGCTACCGTCAACGAGACCAGAAAGATGCGGCTGCTTCTCTTCAATTCCTTAGTGTTTATGAATACAAACAAGAGTATACTATTACCCACAACTATCAGGGTCATCATCATAACATACAGTACGATACAAGTGATCCTCTCTCCGGTAGTATAAGTCGACCCACTGAAATTCCCGGATTCCTGCATGTTCATTTTGTTAACAAATACCTCGAGACTCAAATGTGACGATCGAGTACAGCATGCAACACCGTCAACAACAGTAGGCCTAATCTGCACTGTGTGTTGTTTGTAAATCCTGGCTCCCACACTTAAATAACATGGTGAATGCTTTTAGCGGCTGATGTAATTCAGGTATATACAATCTGCTCGCTGTTGAAAAAACTGTTATGGCAACGTCAAGTCTTATTAAAACTAAAATATAAACAATGCCCCTCCTTGAAAGGAAGACATTTTATGTAGCGCGTAATTGATGATTTTTTCTCTACCGTTAATTGCGGTTAATATAGTAAGAGTCGGGCATCCATTATCACGATTAATCGTTATCGTAATTAATTTGCGGTTTATCGCCGGACCGCGCGGTTTTTCTGCTCTTAATGTAAACTACCCCATATAAAACCACGTATTCTATATTTTTAACCGCGAGGTATCCCGTTACCGCGCGCGTGTGTAAATGGCCCTTTACAGTGGGAATATGTAAATGCCTGTGATATAATCCTAATGACCAGCCCAAAATGGCACATTAAATGTGCCCTAATACCTCCTTAACGGATGTTGCTTTCGGTGGCTTTAATGGAGTCGCCATTCTGTTTTATAACAACGTTCTTTTTTTCTAGATTACTCGTTATCTTTCATCGAGGTATACTTGAGCGATTCGATTATTAATCTTCACGTAATTCAGACACTGCAAAGTATGGTGGCCCTGAAGGGACTACGCAGATATTGACGTCAATATTCACGACAAATTTCACGACTTTTCTTAAAGTCGCGAATATTGACGTCAGTATTGACGTCTATATTCTCGTCAAATTTCACGACTTTCCCTGAAAGTCGCGAATATTGACGTCAATATTCGTGACAAAATTCACGACTTTCCTCAAAGTCGCGAATATTTACGTCAATATGGACGTCAATATTCACGACTTTCCCCAAAAGTCGCGAATATTGACGTCAAATTTGACGTCAAATTTCACGACCGGACATAAATTTTGACGCGATTTTTTTTCCCAGCAAGCTAGGTTGTCTTCTTATTCCTCCATGGTTTTGGCTAGTCTTGCTCCAAGACTGAGCTTTTCATTTTTTCCGGGGCGCGCCGTCCGTCTAGTCTATGCAGTTCATCAATCATCAATACTCCGAAAACGGGCTTATTGGGGGCGCCCTCGATTGTCACGAGAGATCAGTGGATTTGTTATGAAGGTATAGGTAGGATACGGTAGGATACACCATTAGTAATTGCTTGAATTATCATGGCTTGGATTTTTTGGGGTTGTATCTTATAGTAAATCTCGTTTAACTGACCTTTACAATAATTTATTGATGGCGAGAAAATCACGAAAAACTGCGTTTGTTTTCAACCGCCGTCGGGCAGTTGAATATTCTTGTTATTATTCGGTTTTTTTTGCGATCGCCGTCTGGTGATCGCAAATTTACTTTTATAAAGAAACAAATTCGGAATAATTACAGGATATCTTTCTTGCGCGATCATAAACCTAAACAAATACCAACAATTACTATTTATGTACAAGTATAAAAACAATTTGCTGCCCATTTCCTATTTAAATATGTTTGTACTTAACTGTAACTTACATAACTATAACACTCGTATGTCCACTAACTTACATTTCCATATACCGCAACATAGAACATCTGCTTTCCAACACAACATCAAATACTCCGGACCTAAATTGTGGAATGATTTACCATTCTCTCTTAGATGTTCAAGGTCATATACTATTTTTAAACGTAAACTTAAATTGTACCTAATGTAATTATAAATTTCATGTATCCTTGTACAAATGGACTTGGTATGGTAATCACATGTAGCTCAGTAGGCCTATTAGAAGTTTAATTGTTTTCCTATAATTTATGTTGTCCGTTCGTTTGTTTTTGTTTAATGGCATGCCTAATACAAAATCTGCTTACAAGGTCTTGCTACCTCTGGCATTTATATCTTGTTATTTAATACTTATATAATTGTGTATTTATGTCAAGAAGAGGAAATAAATGTGTGTATAATAATAATTTTGCTGGATGCCTAGAATCATAATTTACCTTCAAATAAGTAAGATATTTCTTAATAATTCGGTAGTAAATATTGTTGATATCTGCAAATGGTGTATCCTACCTTTAAGTTCAGTTCACGAGATTTGTTTTTGAACTTGAAACAAATCCACTGATCTCTCGTGACAATCGAGGGCGCCCTTAATAAGCCCGTTTTCGGAGTATGGAGGATTAATGAACTGCATAGACAGACGGACGGCGCGCCCCGGACAAATGAAAAACTCGGTCTTGGAGCAAGACTAGTAACCTAGCTTGCTGGAAAAAAATTCGTGTCAAAATATTCGCGACTTTTGGGGAAAGTCGTGAAATTTGACCTCAAATTTGACGTCAATATTCGCGACTTTTTGGGGAAAGTCGGGAATATTGACGTCAATATTGACGTCAATAATCGCGACTTTGAGAAAAGTCGTGAAATTTGTCGTGAATATTGACGTCAATATTCACGATCTGCGTAGTCCCTTCAGGGCCACCATACTACAGCATTCACTATGAACATCTAAAAAAAAAAAAAAAAAATATTCACTATTAAACATAACAATGAAAATCCGTTGTTACTTGGCACTGCTCACTGCATACTTGTTCACAGTGATTACCCCCTGCTCCTTGGGGCAACAAAACGTTACATTATTCATGAAATAGAAATATTCAGGCATAGGCTACACTCTTGTGCATCAATGTCTTCGACAGTTTAGCTGCCGATACACAGGACCACTGCAAGAGGTAGCGGTACTTCAGAGAGACAGGCTCAAGTAGCGGATCTTGCCAAACATCACGGCAGTATCACCTGAAGAAGTAAGAAGGTGTATATACATAAGTTATATGCTTGATGCGGTTGTCCCAGACAGTTTAGCCTAATGGAACAGCTAGCGATATGAGTGTCATGTTAAGCACCATTGACTGTGGTAAGTAGTTGGATGGAAGACCATTCCACCAGTGTGACCACTCGTTATTTTCATTTCTTTCAAGATCAGCATTCAAAATCTTTCAAGATCTTTCAAGCCTATGTAAATTTGTACACAAATTAATAAAATACATGTACATTCACATGTAAAATAACATGTACTTTCACTTATGTTCACATTATAATCTTTCAAGATCTTGAAAGATCTTTCAAGCAGTGGCAACACTGCATTCCACGTATTGCCCTGGGATATGACAGGGCTTCTTTATATTATTAGCCCACGTAGTCACCAGTGAGACGTACAATATACCCAGGACACTTATCGCGAAGAAGAATTAGGCTTGCATAATGCGCCCTCTCTGAGCATGTTTAGGTATAGTTTATGTGATGTGCATGTGATCCTATTACTCTCTAAAATGTAAACGAGTGACAAGCTTACTATTAACAAAAGAGAGTGTATATCTCTTCTTTTTTTAATACACAAAAAATGAAATTGCATTTTTTTTCAGAGTAAAGCAACTCCTATTTTCACCCAGTTTCGACGGTACAAATTCATGGGGATATAAACAGAAAGTATTTGGAAAGATTCGAACGTATAGCTTCTGAACGCCAAAGATTCTCGCTATAAACCACTGTACTATACGCATGTTGCTTCGAACGGCATTCAATGTGTTTTTTTTCTCAAAATTTGTACGCACCAGATAATAGTACTGTCGGGCTTGCGTAATAGAGTTTTCCCGGTAATTTTAACATCAATGTCCCACACATTCCTTATAACGGGGCTTTAATTTCGCCCAGTTAAAAATTCCAATTTCAAAATGAAATATAATTTAAATTTGTAGCATTCTGATTCGTGCTAAGTTCGTAAAACACCTCTCATCGGTCGAGCTGACCTACACCGAGGGACCAGTAATTCCCACTATTTTCCAGAAATAAACAATGCTATATTTCATTATTTGTTTTACTACACCTCATAAATATTCACTGCCTTGTCGATAGCGGCCTTTGTACATTTTGTATCTTTATTCAGCACAAGATATTCAAGTTTGTCGTCAGTCAATGGCGGAAATCTATAGTAACGTTACTCACTACAGTTGCCATAACAACATTTTACTTCCCAGACGCGCGGCGGAATCGGCCAATGACGTGCTCCAATTTGCTCATGAATATTTATGAGGTGTAGTTATATGAAATACCTTACTCGATTGCAAGTGAATAACAGTTTCACGCATTCTGTGAAATCTCGGCACCTGGTGTGATGTGGTTGTAAAAACAATTGAATGTTCAAAAATGTTTGCCAGCCGGCAATCTTATAAAAACCTGACTATTTTCAAACACTTCCCCCAATGTATTGAATTTGTCTGAAGGAAGTCAAGGATACAGACTGTAAGAACAGCTTATTTTTCTTGTCAGGTCAGCGTCACAATATTTAATATACGTTTTTGCGCCTAAAACATTAATTATTCAATTTCGACCGAAAAAACAATTCACACGCTTTCACCAAACCAATTTAGTCATTCACCATTCAATTTCAAATTTTGATAACTCTATTAATATCGTCTCGGGAATAGTCGTCATTACAGATCAAATTTGTCTGAGCTGTTGCCGAAAGACAGCATTCAGCAGTCGAATTCGTCTTATCAACCAATTTCAAACTTATGCTATGTTAATTAGTCTGGTGTGTGCTTGACTCAATCACACACCAGACTAATTTATTTAACATCAGTTTTAAATGGATTGATATAAGACGAATTCGATCTGTACATGCTGCCTTACGTCAACAGCTTAGACGAATTTAATCCGCAATGACAAACATTCTCGAGCCAATGTTTAAATAGAGTGACGAAAGGTTAAAATTGAACGATAAATTACTAAATTGGTTTTGTAAAAGCGTTTGCAAGTTCGTCCTCGGACGAAATTGAATATTAGGGTTGGTACATTTGAATGAAAACTGTTTTAAAATAGCCGGGAAAACCTATATAAAATACGAATCCCTTATAACCCACCCATTTTCGAAATACAGCAAAAGCAAATGGTGTAGGCCTATACTACCTTTAAGACCAATCTTTGACAACAATTTGTACATACATAATTTGTATCATTTTGATTAAAAAAAAATACAAAATCACAGCATGCACAGGCTACAAATCAGACGGAAACTATTCGTTGAGTAGCCATACAATGGCTTCATTACATAAACAGACTTCATTCTAAGAATCGTCTTTTATTTTGCTTATTATTTTAATACGCTGGGAAAATACAATGGTCACGTTAAATTTCATTATAAGGAAGAAAATCACCTACGCTAGACAAATTCAAAAAAAAATAATCAATGGCTTCCTCTATCACAAGTAGATGAATTAATTACCATGCAGCTTGCCCTTTGTGCAAGGTAACAATCCCCAACTCGGATCGACGGAAATGCTGGAAAATTATTTCCTGCGCAAACAACAACTTCAAGCAGACAGCACTGTGATTTTATAATTTTTCTGATGTGAATGTAACGTTGTATAGCACAGTGTCCTTTACGCTGCTTATATTTATTTTTCTTTCGGAAGATGGGATAAGTTAGTAAACTGATGTCCACTCAGATATATTGCCAGCAAGATCAGAGAGCAATCAAGTTGATTCCCTCCTATACTTGTCAGCATTTAACACATGAGCGCAAATTCAAGAGTCCCCCACTGTGACAGTGCATGGCATGGATTCACCGTGCGCAGGTGAATTTACTCGCGTCACTGACTAGGATGAGTCCTCTTTTTGGGAAGAGTGAAAGCATCTGCTCCAACCACGTTGAAGGTCATTTTACTCATCGGTTGCGGATAAGCCGTAAGAAGTTGTACTTCGAGTCATTTCAAATTGTGTGATACGTGAGAATAAAACGGAGAACGAAAATGACTTTCAACAGCACCGTACACGTGCTGGGCTACAATTCAACCCCTCCATGGTTTGACGCACTCCGTATATCCGCACTGTCTATCGTTGTCTTCTTCATCCTGAGCGAGAACCTTACATCCTGATATTGTTACTTTATACCACTGTGACGGTGGTGTTGCCCTGGGCAGTAACCATCGTTTTGTATGTCAGAATCCGACTGATTGTGCATCGCCACAAGACACGACTGGCCCGCATCACTCCGCCAGGCCACCTATCCCAAAACCGCTCCAACGATACCAAATCCCTGACTACCTTCTTGATAGTAAACTGTGGGGCTGCGTTGACTGCTCTGCCCCAAAGCGTGCTCCTAGTCTACTCCTGGGCTGGGGAATTCTCCTTGTATGGCATCAGTGCCGTCATGATAATCAGGTCCTGTAGCAACCTTTTGAATGTACTTGTTCACACCAGACGCAATAGGCAGTTTCGATCAACGGTATAGCTCGCGTTCTGGGGCTGCGTAACAGCAGGAATGCTAGTAATGGCACGGGTACAGCAAGCGTAGCTAGTGTATCACTGAGTTGCATATCTCCTGCCATAGGTTAGCCAAGTGTAATGGCGTACATGACGTGCTGCTCCCGTTTAATCCATAACTGAAGTGCAATAGTGCTGTTTGGGCGTCAACACAAGCATTTGAAAGTTTCGACCATTACCAAGTCAGTGCGCACTACTCCAAAATAACTCGTGGCTCCTCATTCGAGGAGAGGATGTTGCGAATTACATGTACGTGTCTTGGGTAAGGCCACCCTCCGTCAAGTCACCGGACAGCGATGTAACTGGGCGCCGTTCAACAGGGTTGCACCGCACACGGAACGCTCGGCAAAGTAGGCGCCTGGCTGACCCTCTGAATGCTCTGTTTCGGATTGTGTATACGACCACATTAATAAAATAGCTGGATATCAACGCCAACTTGGCTAGTTCAACAAGGAATTGATCAGCGACGTAGGGAGAAAACGTCCAGTAAAACACGTAAACCACAAACGGCAAAATGGAGACTGAATAGGAAAGCGTCAGAATAAGAACGGTGACCAAGGCTTTCTTGTTTCTCAGGAAACACTTGCAGAGACCGCGGCAGACTCCATCACACACGATTGGCCGGAGTAACTGTGTGGCTCCGCTTTCCCCTGCGGCCGCGGTCTGCCTGCACGCGCAGTTGCAGTCGGATAGGTTAGGTACCTGCTTCTGAAACGCGGTGTGCTTCTTCACGATGTGCAGAATGCGAATCGCGGCGAGAAAAGTGACGCAAATCGGTATCAGGAAATATACGATGGTAAAGCTTAGAAACACGAACTTGGTCACCCAATTCATCCTGTTTGTGGTGCACAGATACAAAGACCCGTCAAATATTACGAATTGACCTCGGTAGATCTTTGAGAAGACGATCATCAGAGTGGACGCCGTGCAAAGGCTGATTATCCAGGAGAAAGCAACCACTACGGACGCTCGGAATGACGTCAGTAGGGAGCGGAACCTCAGCGGCATTTCCACAGCCAGGTACCTCTCAATGGTCAGGGCCAGTACCGCTAGGACTGAGGCACTGATCGCAAATGTTTCCAGAAAGTAGGACGCCTCGCATAACCAGTCAGAAGCAAACCAGACAGTGCCGAGGGACAGCCCAATGATTTGCGGTACGAACCGCACTGGAATAACAACGAGACCAACTATCAGGTCGGCTACCGTCAACGAGACCAGAAAGATGCGGCTGCTTCTCTTCAATTCCTTAGTGTTTATGAATACAAACAAGAGTATGCTATTACCCACAACTATCAGGGTCATCATCATAACATACAGTACGATACAAGTGATCCTCTCTCCGGTAGTATAAGTCGACCCACTGAAATTCCCGGATTCCTGCATGTTCATTGTTTTCCTGGCACGATTCTGACTGTTCTAATGCGTAAAAAAGCACCTCAAGACTCAAATGTGACGATCGAGTACAGCATGCAACACCGTCAACAACAGTAGGCCTAATCTGCACTGTGTGTTGTTTGTAAATCCTGGCTCCCACACTTACCGAACATGGTGAATGCGTTTAGCGGCTGATGTAATTCAGCCTACATAATACAATCTGCTCGCCGTTGAAAAACACTATTATGTCAACGTCAAGTCTTATTAAAACTAAAATAGAAACAAGGCCAGTCCTTAAGAAGAAGACATCCGATGTCGCGCGTAATTGATGTTTTTTTCCGCTACCGTTATAGGCCTAATTACGGTTCAAATAAATACAGTAAGAGTCAGGCA
Source organism: Crossaster papposus (assembly GCA_037893245.1). Classification (NCBI taxonomy): domain Eukaryota; kingdom Metazoa; phylum Echinodermata; class Asteroidea; order Velatida; family Solasteridae; genus Crossaster; species Crossaster papposus. The sequence goes on along the minus strand of JBAIAA010000633.1, from coordinate 67,185 downwards.
TCCATTATCACAATTAATCAACATCGTGATTAATTTGCAATAAGCAGCACGTCAATAGCTAAGGCCTATGTAAACGCAATGCGCGGGCGAATCGGAAGCCATGGTTATAAGAATGTTACCGCCAGTGTGTTTTATGCAGTCGTGTATATACATGTAATACAAATTATACTTCTTTTTTATACATATTTGCTTTTGCTGTAATTGGATGGGTGGATGGGTTAGGCGATTCGTATTCTATAGTAAATATTATGACGCTGACCCGAAAATAGTCAGGTTTTTACAACGATTGTCGGCCGGTATAAACGTTGAAAATTGATACAAAATTCCACTTTTCTTAAAAACCACATCACATCAGGTGCCGTGACTTCATAGGATGCATTACATCAGGTGCCGTGATTTCATAGGATGCTTTAGACTTATTCACAAAGTATTTTCTAATAACCCAGTAGTTTTTGTTTGTGTTGCAAAATGGTGTATACTACCTTTACAAGATAATAATGACACTAATCTCGCTGATAAATTATTCCTGTCATTTTGAAGAGAACAATTAAAGAAATTCATTTTCAAAGATGTGTATCGGAGTCCCCCCCCCCCCCCGTAATGACATGTACATGTATAGTGATTGCGGCACTAGCGTTGACACGACACGCGCGCAGCTATACTATGGTGTTCCCTTCAGCCAAATCCAGCCAACAAAAAACACGTTCGTTTTCATCAACACGCACAGCGGTTTCTTTTTTTAGCCGCGTCGCTGACGAGCCTCTGTAAGAGCCTGGGGTCAATTTCATAGAGCTGCTTAAGCACAAAATGTTGCTTAAGCACACAAACCCTTGCTTAATAAATCAGGTAAGGAGCCACAATTCCATGCGATTGTTATGCTAAGCTAAGTACCAATCACAAACAATATACATCACATGGAGTTATGGCTGGTAAGCTGGTTTACTAAGCAGTAATGTATTGTGCTTAAGCAATTTGTATGCTTAAGTAGCTCTATGAAATTGGCCAAAGTGATATTGTTACATGATGATGAGGATGGACACAATTCGACCTCCGGGATCAACTCTGTTCACTGCCATATCCTGAAGCTAATAATAGGAGTCATTTCGTGTAAATACTTCTGTGTCCACGGTCCAAAAATCAATTTTGTTAATAAAATAATACTGTGTAGGATGAAAGGACTGGGGAAGTAATATTGTTGGGCCTGTAAACATTGATTTCTCGCGATTTCTCGCAATTCCAATGGCATCTAAGCCAGAATGCAAAGTAATGCCACAGAAGTAATTATATCACGACAATACGACAATATCACGACAATCATCCTTACCCTCACACGAACAAAAAATAGAAACACTTTTGAAAACTCATCTTTATATAATTTTTAGGCCCTATACAAAATGGCATGTTTTTACAAATGGCAAAATTGAATTGTTCACCCCATTTGTACACCTTCAAAAACACACTTTCTAGGGCAGACCGAGTAATTTTCTTCTGGCTATGGTTAGATCTATAATGGTCTATTTATATCTGGTGAGAAATTCTTGGTCAAATGTATACCTTTTGTGCAATAGTAATAAAAAAATTGTGATTTTTACAAAAACCTTTAAAAAGCGCCTTTTTTGTGTTTGGACAAGTACCGGTATGATGTTTTCTTAAATCTGGCACATTTTCACAAACAATGTCACATTTTGTATCGCTGTTAGTTCATTGGATAAATACCAGGTCGCATATAGACCACCCCTTTTATTTATTTATTTATTGTAATCTTTATAAAGAGGGTAGTCCTTTTCAGTTAACAAACTGCTTTCCAAAGGAGCCCTCTAGAAACCCCTTCTTCCCACTAGGCTCCGCCCACTCAATTCATGTAATATATTGGAAATTAATAATTTCCAAGTGTAAACTTAAGATACGACACAGCCTTTTCGTAACTTCCCCTACCCATATAGACGATGTACCCTATGTTTACATCTACACTGTAAACGTAAACTTGGCTTTTTTGTTTGAATCTATTCAGTGTTTTCACTGTTTTGTCAGTCCTAGTATATCTGTCTGTGGTGTTTTGGTATTGTCCTAGTCATCCTGCTTGTGTCTGGTTTTGTTGTACATTTATAGATCTTTAAAATAATTGTCAATCAATATTCTTACATAAAAGGCATTTCTATACAAGGCTTGGCTCCTTAAAAGTACCATCATATCTTCATCTTGTCTCTCCCCTTCCCAGTGCTCATTATGAGAAACTCCTTGTAGAAGCCAACAATGGTTCATATTATAACGGTCTAAAGAAAAACTCAAATTTTTCTTTTTGTACATGTATATTGAACGCTGTATAGCAGACATATGAGTCAACTCGTGCCGGTGTGGACGGTAATTCTGTCCCCCGGTAAAATTGTCCGGGGGGACAGAATTACCTTGGTAAAAGTGTCCCCCTAGAGCCATTAATTCCGTCCCCCTCCAGTTTATTCTGTCCCCTCTCTAGGTAATTTTGTCCCCCAATGTTTCACACATAAGTGGTTATTTTGATGTTATTTCAATGAAAAGCCCACATGGTATTTATTATTTGGACTTCTGTTCCCTTCATCGATTTATCAAAATAAAAATAAAAATATAAATAACTGTATTAATTAAATCAACCGATCTACGTTTCTGCGCGAAAGGGAAATTAGCGGTAATCAGTATTTTCAGACTTCTTGCACGCGTACACATTCTATTATACTCAGCACGCATGTGGCAGCACTTTTGACCAACTGTAATTTGTAGTACGCTACACATCCTACAGTCTGCCACAAATGATGCACCATGAAGGGGTGAACCTGTACTACACTGGTTGTTGCGTCTAGTGGGTGTTAGACTTGTGACGTTGCACGGGACAATTTTACCAGGGGGACACGTTTAACGTTGGGCTGGGAGACAGAATTACCTGGAGGGGGACAGAAATACCTAGGTAAATGTGTCCCCCCGGACAGATTTACCGGGTCACGGCCTGGTAAGTCTGTCCGGGGGGACACATTTAACAGGGGGGACAGAATTACCTTTCACACCGGCAGTGGCCCGATTTTATTTTACAACACATAATAATATATGGCTTTGAAAATGTGAATTGGGCGGAAGGGAAGGGTTGTGCAAGTTGATAACCATTTAGACCGAGGACTTAGGACAATGGAGATTAGTGATAACAATGACCCCGATGACCTGACCAAGTTCCCAGTAGGATTTAGGGTACATACACTGAACAAAAATATAAACGCCCACAAAGATATAAACGCCCACAAAAATATAAACGCCCCCAAAATGGTTATTTGTCTTGATTTGTAAACAACATTTAGGTCCATCCCTGCATCCAGGATGCCAATGGTTACCGCGTGACTTACGACATCTGTGGCATGGCGACTTCTGATGCAAATTTGACATTTTAAGTGACCTTTTATTGTCCTCGGTATAAGGAGTGTCTTATTACTGGTCATGCTGTTTTAGCAGCGTCTATATAGACATGCCACATCTGTGTTGTGGGTGGAATCACTGCATCACTGAGCAATTCCTCACTGGCAGAGATGGACACAAATGTTGTTTACAAATCAAGACAAATAACCATTTTTGAGGCGTTTATATTTTTGTGGGCGTTTATATTTTTGTTCAGTGTACTGTGTACATAACCGCTTTTGAGAAAACGTACATGTTTATAGACAATAGAAACAACGTAGAGAAGGTATCTGTATCAGCCCTTCGAATTACAATGTATATTGTTTGTGGATGTGAGTTGACTTTGCCTACTGTTTGTGGACTTGTGAACAAAATTGTCCACAGGATGCAGGAAGAGCGAACGGTTTGTCGACTTGCCCACGCACGGTCCAAAGTGCGTTTCTTCCTCTCTTAAAAAACAGATTTAGAGGCAAAATGGAGTTGGGGTTATTTGTCGCAAAATGAAGAAGAACATCACGATGTAATTGTCTTATATTATCAACATAACATTTGGTGACTTTTCAGTCCACATTTCTAAGAGTGTTCACCATCCCACCAAACGGACTTCGGATCAACATCACAATAGGGCTACGACAATTCAGAATGAATTCAACAATTCAGGTACATTTTTGCATTAATGTGTCCATCATTACCACTCCTCAACCTGGCTTTTCAGATTATTCCAAGCTGCATCCATGTTCTAAAAAGTAGCTTTGCCCCTACATAGGGCATATCTAATTCGGACTTTCCACAAGGCATATTACACATAGGCCTACCCGAACAATAACTGTACATATTAATTGACTTCTTGGAAGGGAAGTCATCCCATCATAATGGGAGGGAGGGGTGGACAGGGAGTGAGCCTGCTGTTGGTGTATATTGCAAAAAGGTTCTCGTGAAAATAACAGTTTTAATTTAGGCAAAACATGTATAATTATGTGATAATGAAAATGTGAATTTAGTAGCAATAGGAGGGACGGGGCCTAGTGGGTGGTGATGAATAGGCAAGATTGGACTAGTAATAGATGCATGTACCCTTTGTTTACATCTACCGTATATTCAAATGTCGCCGGCGGTTTGCGCGCGCATGTAAAAAAATGCGCTAGATTCAGGAAAATATCTATAGTCTAGTGCAAGACGTGTGTCGTTTAACCGTCCGAAATCCACGCCCGCGCTGCAGTTATGCTGCGTTCCAATCACGTCGTGTTTATCGTGTTTACGAGTTCACAAGTCGTATAATGGCGTTCTAATCGCCTGGTAACTCGTGTTCACCAGTGGTGAACTCGAGGTGGAATTTTTTTTCTCCATGTTCACGACTTCATAAACGAATGAAATACTCGCGCATGCGTGTTGGTTCACGTACAAGTTCTCGCACGAGAATGTCCTTATTACCGCAGAACTAAACTCGACTGTGCGCGTGCGTCTTGGTGAGTAGCGTTTGGAATGCAACCTACTCGTGAACATGGAGAAATTCACGGTGAACACGATAGATACGACACGATTGGAACGCAGCATTAGTACAAAAATACAGCGCGAACAGCGACCTCACGCGGCCACTATTTATCGCAAATCATCTAAAGACCACCGAGCGTCTTGTTTCAACCATCCACGAAATCTTATGTTTTTTCTTGTTTTTGCGCTAGATTCCTACCGTACGATCTTGTATGCAAATACAGATAAGTATAGGCGGGGCTAATTGTGAAGTGTCCAATCACCCCTTGGTTAAAGGGTACCTGACATTCAAAACTTTAATATGGCGAAATATACGCTTTAATAACGCGGAATACTTAACAACTGCAAAAAAAATATTTGTGTTTATGTTTGCTCATTAATCGTGACTCAAAATTAAAAGAAATATGCGCCGTGCCCCCGCCCACAAAATGTGATGTCACGGTAAGAACATATTGGGATCATGGAGGTAGGAAACCTCCATGTTGGGATATACTCGTGCACACATGTCACAATCGATCGTCAACCGGCCAGGCTGTGCAGCACAGAAATATGATAAAGGTCATATGAATATGTAGAGTATAATTATGATATGAATATGAAGTAGGGTTACACAAAAAATTATACGGCACAATTTGACTTTTTTGTGTGGAAATGAATATACGAAGATGCGTTACAGGGTTAAACATTTTGAGAACAGTTTGAATTTATTGCTAGTAATGCCATTTTCATCTGCTGTTTTGAGCAAATTGTTGTTGTTTCGATTGGAGGACCCCGATCCCAAGTTTCCTCCTTTTGCACGAATATTGGCTCTCTGTTTTAGACTAAAACGACTGGATCGTGCCATTTGAAGGGTAACTTAGACCGGACCGTCTGCGTGTTCCCGACCTGCCCTCCAGGCATCCCATTCTGTGCTCCAGCACGTCCAGTACGCCAAGCCTACTGCTATCCTCGACGCCCAGCGACAAGACGTTCGAGCGATCCAGGCACAAGAACAACACAGCATTGCCCTAGACGCAGCCACTTCATCTTTTTGTCTTGTTTAAGACCCCGCAAGTATACTTTGCTTTCACATGTACATGTAGCAACAAATTAATGACGAGAGTCGTCATTTCTACTTCTATCTTCAATTGAACTCTTCTTCAAGCGCTCTACTTCATCATCGTATTCTTCAACTCCTTCTACCCCATAACTCCGATCTACCGAAGATGGACGAATCGCAAGCGTAATTGTCTTTTAGGTTTTTGGCGCCCTTTTTTATCTGAGCTCAAATTTTGTATTTAAAATCATACAGGATCCTGTGTTTTGTGTAAATTATCCTAACCCATTGCATTTTTTCATTTGTATTGCTATTACCTGAGATAATTTTCTTCTTGAAATAAAACATTTTCTTTGTGTATGCAAATCCTGAATTGTGTGAAGTCAAGAGTTTTTACCAAAAGGGAGTTAAATTAATATAAATTTGGTTCCTGTTATTTTGGAATGTGAACCACGGGTTACACAAGTCAGAGTTTAAAACAATTATTTTTGGTACATTGGTTTCTTATAAGATAATCATCCTGGTCAAAAAATCTTTTGTAATTTGTTTTTACTAACATCGAAATTTATGAAAACAAAATATCGCATGACGTAAAAGAAAAATATCGTGCGTATAAAATATATCTTTCACTTCCGGAAAGTAGTTTTACAACGTTAACGAAACGAGCCTGAATAAATCTAGAATCCATCGGATGTAGAAATATTCACCTCGTTCTCATTTCGTTCTCACGCAAGTACGCGATAGGAACGTGATCGAACAAGGAGACATCCTACGGGCACAAATCCGGATAAAGATCGGCGTATACAAGTTACATTTGTTTCTACACAGTCATTTCCAATTTGTTGTTTTTTCCTCATTTTTTCTTTTGGAATGCCATGATAAAAAGTATAGCAAGAGAAAGGGCAACCCCATGTAAAATGGTCACAGAAGGGTCTGCAGGGGGGGGGGGGGGGGGGGGTGGGGGGGGGGGGGGCCTGGAAGAGGACAGTTACACACTTTCAGGCTCTGTAGGCCTTTAATAATAACAATTCCTTTCTATTCCTTCACCGATAATAGGCAGTTCTTATAATTATAGCGCACGTATCTTCCAAGACTTGTACTCAAGGCGCTCCCATATTATTACCATGTTCATTGAGCCTATCCTAATCTTAGCTCCCTGGAGAGTAGGCTATAATACAGCTCGATGCTGCCATTTCGTCCCAAAGCAGCTAAATCAACCACAATAACCATCTCTGCCATCACAGGTATCCATTTACTCCTTCGTGGAGAGTGACAAAGTACCTTATCCAAGGGCACACACACCGTAAAGTCTCAGGCCGAATTCGAACCCACAACCTTTTAACTTTACCTACAGATTATAAATTTAATGCTCCATGGGACCGCGGTTCTTTTATCAAGGTACACCGTCTTGAAATTCCAAGCGAGGCAAATAACGAAAAAAACAAAAACACACACACAGAGCGGTCTAAATGGTTTATACGGGTGAACCAGCCAGACGGCTCTCGCAAAGTTACAGCAGACCATGAGAGAAAAGATGAAGCAGATTAACAATATTAAAATAAAAGGATGGCTTAAATTTCTCCGAAACGTCCATCCGTATTCTAGGTATGGCCTTGCCATGTGTCTTTTTCGTTCAAAAGTGGAAAATAGACAATTCAGTTATGTACAAATGTTCAATCGAATTTTCTGCTTAAGTTTTTTTTTTTTTTACGAGAAAACCCGATGTCCACTTTCTGCACGCCGGCAAAAAGAAGAAAAATGAAATTTACTTTTCAGGTTGATTTTAATAACTTAAATTCTGCTTTTCTGGTAGCAGAATGAAATAAAAGTGGAAAATTTGATCTTTTACAAACGTTCGATCTACTTTTCTGTTATTCTGATAGCAATAACTTAGCACTGACAGCTAATGTCCACTTTTCGTTGTCCATAGTACTCAAATCACATAGCAACGAGTGAGCGAGACTGGACGAAATATCAGAACTCCGCTCTTTACTAAATTTATAGAACAATGATAACCACCTGCATCGTGTCATCAGATATAGATACACGTACACACTGTACACATGTACATGTACTTTGTTCGAGCGACTTATAAAAGTCTGAGACCCGTCAATTTTTTACAATGCTTTTACAATTAGACCGGCCTAGGTTACCAGACTATAATTTGTACACGTCCACATTGGGTCACGTGACCGAGCCAGCCATCGTCGCTGGTTTCGGAACAGATATACGTGCATTAACCAATCTGTGGTTGTCAATTTGCGGGTACCAGTGAGTCTTTTCCGTCGTCCATTTTCCAGCGGCTGCGATTTTCCAACCAGGTTTCCAACATTTATCTCGGATTTGTTGCTCTGTCACGTTGTCTCAGGCCTTCAAACTAGAGCAGAGGACAGGCAACCAAAATGGGTTAGTTATTTAGTCTAATGTCAGAAACAAGGAAGCAGTGATTTTATGTGTAGTTTGATTTAACTAAAGTAACAGGCGGTTATGATTTGTTTTGGAAAATGTGGAACTAGAATGTTTATTTTGCCGGTCCACGTCACGATTTCTTTACGATGTATCTGATAATCTGTATAAGCCACTTTGGAGTTCCGACTGCGCATGTGCACAACAAGATTCAACAATTTTTCTCAAGGAGGTCAAGTGATACAAACACGGCAGACAAATGCACACAAGGCTATGGGGGACGTGGTAACCAAATCCGCATTTTTTACATTTTCTTGTGAAATCGAAAAAAATAAATAATATTTGTTCGAACAAAAGTTTGGCCACACAAAGCGGCTGAAAACACCAAAACGTAAACAAAAATATGTTACTTAGTAACTTTAAAACACGACGATCTCTTAAAATTTGCTGGTACCCCGCTATGCTTTTGCACGCAATCGATGAAATGTTTATATCGAAAGAAATATCGTCGAGGGAAAATGTGCGCATGTGCAGTTGGAATACCAAATTGGCTTATTGCAACATATGGGTAAATTTCTTTTCATTGTATTTATTGTTTTTCAGGATTAAAATATGAATATTATAATAAACAATTACATAATAAGTTGACAACAAAATTGATAAGAACAGGACAAATCAAGACAGATTACCAACGAAAACACCCTTTTGGCTTAATTAAGACAATAAATTACAATACAAAATTTATACAAGAAAAACAAAAATACATACCCCTGCAGTAGCCCCATTCTGTGGCCGTATACTGGACTCCCTCCGTATTACTAGGCCACAAGACGGTCTACGCAAAAACTTAGCAGGTTACAAAATATCTCACTCTTTTTACAGGCTACGCCTTCAATAGTTGCGATAATCGTAACCCTCCATCCTCCCGACGGTCGAAGACCGGAGGGTTACAAGACAACTAGTGTAACAAAGCGGGAAGTTGCAATTTCGACCATTTTTGCCAGACTAGTCACCAGATTTGCCGGATTTTAACCACTTTTAAAGATCATGACACACATTTCAAGAACACAGATTTGATCTGCAATGTGTAATGACTCCGCTCATAACACTCTAAACATCATTGAGAAAATATTTTGGGGATAAAATGACAAAAACTTACCAGAGACTGAGCGAAATTCTCACCAAACGATGTTTACATTTTGTTTACATTTCGTTTACAATCTCGACCAATCAGCGTAAACCAAGGAAAGACAGACTGGGTGGAGCTTCGGCTGTACACCGCTAACCGGCTATTCCCGCTTGCGGAATCAATGCACGGATGTGCTTAGACTTGGTGCCAAGTCGGTAATAGCGGTCCACTCGGTATATACACGGGGGAGGTTGCGGTTGCCTCGTTCCCAATTTGCAGAGTTCGAAGTTAGATCTGTCGCAACTCGGCACGTTACTAGTCTTAAACCAGCCGTGCCGATGAATTTTGACTGAAATACACGGATGAAATCCGACTATCTAACGACTTGTCATCAAGTCTAGGATGTGCTTGGACATTGTTTATCGCACAAGAACTCATACGTGAACCAACACGCATGCGCGAGTATTTAATTCGTTTATGAAGTCGTGAACATGGAGAACAACATTTCACCTCGAGTTCACCACTGGTGCAGTGAATACGAGTTAATACCAGGCGATTAGAACGCCATATACAACTCGTGAACACGATAAACACGCGCGTGCAGTGAGTTCGCAAGCGGGAATAGCTGGTTAGCGGTGTACAGCCGAAGCTCCACCCAGTCTGTCTTTCCTTGGTTTACGCTGATTGGTCGAGATTGTAAACGAAATGTAAACAAAATGTAAACATCGTTTGGTGAGAATTTCGCTCAGTCTCTGGTAAGTTTTTGTCATTTTATCCCCAAAATATTTTCTCAATGATGTTTAGAGTGTTATGAGCGGAGTCATTACACATTGCAGATCAATTCTGTGTTCTTGAAATGTGTGTCATGATCTTTAAAAGTGGTTAAAATCCGGCAAATCTGGTGACTAGTCTGGCAAAAATGGTCGAAATTGCAACTTCCCGCTTTTTTACACTAGTTGTCTCGTAACCCTCCGGTCTTCGACCGTCGGGAGGATGGAGGGTTACGATTATCGCAACTACGCCTTCAAGTGCTGAAATTCTCACTTACACTACAGTTGTGTATTCTTTAGCTGTTTATCAGTTGTTTACTTCGCGTGATAATCGAGGCGAAACATGAAAAAGATTTTCTCACGAAGATCGTTTCAACAAACGCCATTTTGAACGAAATGATATGTCGCTCATGCGTTCGGCTTAAACAATTAAGGCATAAAAAAAGATTTGCGAAAGATATGCTCCAAAAGCTTTTGAACACCGCCAAAGTTAAACCGCCATGATAGTCCATCGAACACGTTGCGGCGTACGTACTTCCCCTTCCCCTTTCTGATGGCTGATCAGGGGCTTCCCTTAACTTTTTTTTTCACTCGCCGGCCGGGCTAGTGAACCAGACTTTTCACTAGCCCGCAGGTTTTTTCACTAGCCCGCCTGTTTCACAAAATTTTTTGAGGCTTTATATAAACAAGAGTTAAAAGCATAAATTTGCATATTTAGTTAATGTAGGCAAAGAAAGCCCATTTCAATCAAATTTTTATTGAAAAGTAGTGAGGGGTAAACAAAACATGACGAGTTTTTGAAAAAAAATTCCGGCTATGCTCCAATTAAAACGGCTCCCGCAATAGAAATGCATTACCCAAAAGTTTATGAACTCATCTTTTCATTCCTGCCCTTTTCGCGACCGGTGGGTACTGAAAACACGGTAAAATATCAGAAAACGTATCTAGGTAAAACCATAGATTTCAACATTCATAAAAATGTAATTTTTGTCCAAACATTGCTCAGGAACGTCCAAATTTTATGATCTGAACAGCGATGAACTCAGAAAAACGCGATCAATTCAACGGAAAAGATGGTGCAGACATAACACAGCTTAAAACACTACTGCGCATGCGATTTTGTTTCGAGTGTGTTTGTTCGAGCAGTGGGTATTACCTCCAGTGTGGATTTCGCATGACCTTAATGACTGTGTGGCTTGGATCTGCGGCATGAAAATCTGTGCACACAGAGCGTTATCGCGGTCGTAAATCTGTCGCGCGCAGCTGGTGGCTCCATAGGTTTTGCGCGCGGTCAAAACAACGCAAACGTTTATCAGACAGGAACCGAAGACTTAACCATAGACAAAACAACCTCTTAATCTCCCGGGCAATAAAAAACGTTATCAGTTTTATTTAGGAACTACATTACATGTACTATATTGGACAGTGTTACACACAGCCTGGTTTTACACAGAATAAGGTAATTAAATACACGTTTATTTTGACTCGACCGGCGGGCGACTGGGGGAAGGGTTTTCACTCGCCCGCCGCAAGTTTCACTCGCATTTGGCGACCGGGCGACCGCTAAGGTCGAACCCTGCTAATAGGTCAAAGTACATGTAGAGAACAATTTATGATGTCCGTGTTTGGAATTCTTTTCCTAAATATTTCTGCATACTTCATTTTTAGAAATTCCCCAATCCTCATATTTTATGTACAAAATGAACTGGAAGCAAAACTATGTTTACGTAATTTTTGTAATTGTTTAACTTTCACTCTAAATATTTTGTCCCTTTAGTGAAGTTTCTTGAAGTCCTGAAGCCCTTCTGTGCGGTGCTGCCAGAAATCTCAAAACCAGAGAGAAAGGTAAGTTAATGTTTAGTTGCTACATGTAAACATATTGATGGGTACATGTAGCCATATGTATGGATGACATCACCCGATATTACCACATGACATTGCAGTTTTGAGTGGGGGTCACCGCTCGACGCTCGCTATACTTCTACGTGCAAAATGCCGACGTACCAGTACGATCGACAGATGAATGTGCGGTTTCAGTCCTGTCATCAGTCGCGGAAGATAACACGTTAGAAGACTTGGAAAAATGATTACTCTGCAGGGGATGATTTTCCTTGAGAGCCAGAAAGTCGACAAAGAGCGTGGAAAGTGCTCGTGTACATAAAATTTGTACGGGCCGTGGCGGGGACCCCCACTTTTCCACTGCGGTAAACAGAGCGTAATGCAACACATGTAGGTCTACAGTATGTCATCAACACATGTAGGTCTATTGAAAGTTAAGAAAACCGAAGTTACATTTTGTTCGTTCCCATTTGCTGTTTAAGGCCGTCAGAGCTGCAAAGACCAACATATTCAATTTCATATTTTTTTCTTCATTTTTCTCCACTTTGGACTGTGTCCAGTTACGCCTCATTTTGCCAGATTGCTTCACAAATAAAGAGAGAATTGTGTCCTAAAGTGTGTTTAAATTGTATGTATTACTACAGATCCAGTTCAGAGAGAAGGTATTATGGACGGCTATAACGTTGTTCATCTTCTTGGTGTGCTGCCAGGTTAGTGATTCCTCCTCCCTCCCCAGTTTTGATAAGAAGAAAAAAAAGGAGGAAGGGGGGGGTTGGGGGGGCCTGGGCTTTCGTGTATTAATCCTAACGATCCCCACCCAGTCGAACTCCAACACAAGGTTTTTCTTAGGATCTGCACCACTACATGTACATTGACAGTCTTTTACACTGGGTTAGGCATACATACCGGTACGGTACACCTCCAGAATTAATCCAACAGTTTGTGTGTACAGTTTGTCATATGGTGTTGGGATTACCAGCTGCAGGTTACCAGCCAAAACTTAATGTGCTTTTCAAGCCGAGCAAAAGCCAGCTAAATACCAGTCACAAACATACATGTGTGTACATGTACATCACCTAAAGAATTGGATTGTAACACTGTTTTTGCCAAAGAAAAATGTTCATGCTAAGCTTGTATCCTCAGCAGCTCCATGAAAATGATTGCAGATCGATTCAGATTCCGTAATGTTTCAGTCAATTTGGTCTGGTCAACCCAACTGATGCACGACATTAATTAGCCCTTTCCAATGAGTTTAACATACGGTATATCAAAATGGAAGGCAATGTGTGTTTTAATTAGACTAGCGCTCTCGAACAAAGATACTGACAAATTGGGAGACCACCAACATTAGGGCAAGATAGCTCAGTTGGTAGAGCGTCGGTCCGGTTTTCTGGAAGTCGCAAGTTTAAGTCCTGCCTTGCCGCTTTCGTTGTACATGTATGTTCACTTTGAAATTTAATCAGATTTTATTTGACTTGTTCTGCAGATTCCCCTGTTTGGTATTATGTCTTCAGACTCGGCTGACCCCTTCTACTGGATGCGTGTGATCATGGCGTCAAATAGAGGTACAGTACGAAGCGTGCACACACGGACGATATTTCAGGAAATTAGGCAATGTTCCAGTTCTGACAGTTAACACTTGCTTTGTCACACGTTTCAAGACACTTTAGGTACTATTGGTCGGTTCAGCCTGTGACACGCCCGTTGCTTGCAATCAGCTGAATGAGAAATGCCTCGAATGTTGATTTTTGGCGCAATTGACTCGACAAGTTTTAAAATGAAATTAAGATCATAACATACATGTAGAATATTGTTTTCCAGGAATATACAATAGGAATATACAGGTTATTTGTCAACCACAGGTTTTGTCTTTAGATTTTGAGCACTTTTGCTGCCTTTTTACTTCGGAGAATGTGCACACTTTTCAAAAAAGTAAATTTCTTACAGTGAAATCTCAAACCATGGGGAAACTGACGACGATTTAATTATGATGCCTATTGCCGCAAGAGGCCAACCTGACAAGCCACTGAACATTGACATATTAGAGAATGGCAGCCACATAAAACCTTTGTTCATAAGCTCGTCTCTGCTTATTTTTTTAATTTTTTTTAAATATACGACTTTTGGAGTTTTAGAATACAGTTCTGTCTCATTTTCTCAGAATGCCTCACAAAAGACAAGTGGTCTACTAAATTAACAGACGTTTGTAATCCACGGGGATTTTGACTTTTTGTGTTTGATTTCTTGGCCCGCAGGTACACTGATGGAGCTGGGTATATCACCCATCGTAACGTCCGGCTTGATCATGCAGCTGCTGGCCGGAGCTAAGGTCATCGAGGTCGGCGACACCCCCAAGGACCGCGCCCTCTTCAACGGAGCTCAGAAATGTAAGGCAGTAGTCGCACAAACATAAAGAACGGCATAGTACATTGTGTATGATGGGTGCGATCGGTGGATCGGTAAAGTCAGAGATTTCCTACCGGATTGACCGATCGCGCAAGTGCATTTCTGCACGATCAAGTGATCCACTGATTGCGCCCAACTTGTAGGGATGTGCTTCAGAATCAGATACCCGAGTATATATGGAGTAGCTCGATCACATGGAGTAACCCCGACCACCAATTCTAGGTTTTTATGGTTCTGGAATCGGGTGCCTGTGACTAGTGCCGGGCGAGTAGTGATTTTTTCCCTCTCGAGTACTCGCGAGTAAACTAATAAACTAATAGTTGTCGCAATTTTCACAAGAGGGGATAATGACAGACACACGTGTTTATCACAATTTGTTTTCATTCAAAAGCATAACGATAATTTCTCACCGAGCTTGGCAGCAATTTGGTTTCTGTTATCGCTCAAGTTCCAATTTGTTTTTATTCCTCCATGGTAAAATTGAAAATCAATAAAGATCGTTATATCGTAAAATCATCGTAATTGTCATAATAAGTTAAAAGTTCCACCTTGTTGCAATGTCCGCCTGTACTTGTCAACAATCACTGCTCGCTAACAATCACTACTCGTGAGTAATTATTGCTACTCGGGCTGGCACGACTACTCAAATAGTTGAATAACCGCGAGTAGTTTAACGAGTAGTAAAAACTTAACACGAATAATGACATAATCGAGTTACTCGCCCAGCACTACCTGTGAC
Source organism: Crossaster papposus (assembly GCA_037893245.1). Taxonomy (NCBI): domain Eukaryota; kingdom Metazoa; phylum Echinodermata; class Asteroidea; order Velatida; family Solasteridae; genus Crossaster; species Crossaster papposus. The sequence goes on along the minus strand of JBAIAA010000633.1, from coordinate 51,955 downwards.
CCAACAATGCAAATAAACCCCCTAGGCCCTTTTTTCAGTGGAGGGGGGACCATTGCCTGAATCCTCCAAAATCCTCTGTCAATCACTGCTATGGGTTGAGTCAGTACCGATGACATTCAGGAGCAGTGTGAATGATATCAATCATAATGCTGGGTTACATTATGCATGTCTGAACATAAAGAATGCTGGTTAAAGCCTACGACTTGGGGCCGTTCACAATTATCAACATTTTCACAAGCGTACAAACCGTACACTTTGTACAAACCCCCCTCCCCAAAAAAAGTGTACAAAGAAAAATGTTATTTTTTTGTTACACTATTCTACATACTTGTATGCAAACAGTGTTTTATACGAGCACGGCTGTCAATACACATGGACACTTTTCTAAGTCGGCATTCCGCCACAATCTCTGGCGTTTGCGTTGATCATTTACAAGCGCAAAGGCATTTACAAACTTCATGTATTTGTTGGTTGGGTTCTTGTGGACAATACATGCATCCTCGTTGAGTGAGGAATTTCAACAATTTATCCAAGTCAACAGCACAGCTAGAGCTAGTGCCTTTATTGTCCGCCATTGTCAGTGCCAGTTGAACTATAATCTAAATGAAATGTACAAGTACATGTACATGTATCCACTGCGTGTTTTTAACGGCACGTGGCCGGCCGTTAAAAACACGCAGTGGATACATGTACTTGTACATTTACATTTCATTTTCATTGTACTGTACATGTACACGTACATACATGCGGGGCCGGGGCGCAACCGGCTTGGCCATGCAGCGTTCTCGCTCGGCCCATTTAGGCGGCGTGGGTAGGATGCGCGCAATGTGGCCAGCTGTGGCAGGTGGGCTTAAAAATACATTGACATTTTTTTCAGAAAGCGAAAGCGTATGGCGGGCATTAACCCCCTCCCCCCACCCCAGCGTACGATTTGTACGCCTGTGAAATTGTTGATAATTGTGAACGGCCTCTTAGACCCATTGCACTCTCACATCTCACTAAAGAGTATTACATGTACCATGATGTTATCGCAAACTACTTATCTTATTGCCTTTTCGCCATGCAAACATCAAATCCCATTGCATCCTCAAATCAACTGGCAATTTTTGCCATTTATCCTCAATCCTCTAAAATCTTCCAAAACTGAAATGAGGATTTTGGAGGATTGAGGAGGGTTAGGGTTGATTACTTGATTCCTAGACAATAAAAAAAAGGAAGGTTTTGAATGTCATTTGTACGAGCGGCTATTCCGTAGACTTATTTTTACATGGTTCCAATCCAAAAGGGCCTTGGGGGGTTAGGGTTAAAGGCAAGATACACCATTGGTAATTGTTTGAATTATCATGAATAGGTGGATTTGGGGGGTTGTATTTTATAGTAAATAAATATATAGTAATATTATAGTAATTGTATAAAATTCATTTTTTCAGAACAATTACAGGATATTTTAACAGTGCAATCAATTTGCTGGATGCCTCGAATCATTTACTTTTAAATAAGTAAGATATTTCTAAATAATTCGGTAGTAATTTTTTTTCTATTTTTCTGCAAATGGTGTATCCTACCTTTTAAAGGGAGTAGTGTACACCATTTGTAGATATCGAAAATATTTACTACCGAATTATTAAGAAATATCTTACTCATTTGAAAGTAAATAATGATTCTAGGCATTCAGCAAAATTATTGCGCTAGATATCTAGTAATTATTCCGAAAAGTATAATTTTATAAAGAAAAATTCAGGATCGCCGGACGGCGATCGCGAAAAAAACAAAGATAACATAAGAATATCTGCTCGACCCCGGTTGAAAACAAACGCCTTTTTTCGTGTTTTTCTGGGCATCCATGATTGTAAAACTTCGGACAGGTCAGTTAAACGATATTTACTATAAAATACAACCCCCAAATCTACTTATTCATGATAATTCAAGCAATTACCAATGGTGTATCCTACCTTTTAAAGTCTCTCAATATTCCATGTATGCTGATTGTGTTGTGGTTGTTTTTCTTGTTTGTTTTTCACAGTGTTTGGTATGATCATAACTGTCGGCCAGGCTATCGTCTACGTCATGACAGGCATGTATGGTGACCCAGCAGAGATTGGTGCCGGCATCTGTCTGCTTATCATCATACAGGTTGGTACATGATGTACTATTATGTCATGAATTCATGAAGTTAATGTATTAACATCTATTGTTTTTTATTATTATCTATTTGGTTAATAATGAATTGTACAGGGTGTCCACATAAAAAGTATATCCATTTTCAAACTCATATTATTGCAAAATTATTGAAGGTTTCTGAAAAATACAAATGTCTGTTGAAAGGGTAAAATGCCTCTGTCCAACGGTATAAGGTTCATTATGTCATTGCCATGAATGACTGAACAAACAAGACATTTATGAAGGTACTGAAATCAGCACTGTGGCAAGTTGAGATGATAAGGCGGGCAGTGAGAGACATGAGACGAAGATGCCAGCTATGCATTACCAGGAATAGTGGCCATGTGGAGGGTACCACAAAAAGAAAGGGATCAGAAAAAATGATTCATCGACCCAGTCATTGCTTTTTCAATGTGTTTAAACCGTAAAATAATTTGTCCTTACAAACACCTGCCTGAGCGTTGCCACACAAATGACACAAGTAAAAACAACTTGTCACAGTGCTGATTTTAGTACTTGTTTGTCTTGTTTGTTCAGTCATTTATGGCAATGACATAATGAACCTTATACCATTGGACAGAGGGCATTCTACCTTTTCAACAAACATTTGTATTTTTCAGAAACATTCAGTAGTTTTTCAATAATATGAAATTGAAAATGGGTATAGGTTTCATGTGGACACCCTGTATAGTTACATGTATTCTTTGTGAAGGGGGCAGACCTAATACAAGTTTCGACTTCTTGTCTGACCACCCCATACTATTATTTAAGTTTCTGTTAAAGTTTTTCTCAGTGTATAACTTACCTTTATTGTGGAAATAAACCTGAACCTGAACAAGCACTATAAACCAAACAAGTTGCCTGTTTTTTCCCCTAATTTTCCCAGTTGTTTGTTGCTGGACTGATCGTGCTACTGCTAGACGAACTGCTGCAGAAGGGTTACGGACTCGGGTCTGGTATCTCCCTCTTCATCGCTACCAACGTGTGTGAGACCATAGTCTGGCGGGCATTTAGTCCGGCCACTGTCAACACTGGAAGAGGTAAATTATACATGTACAGCCAACTCCCTGATAACTCAAATGTATACTGCGGTCGCATACTGCGCCAGATGACGTATATAAAACATGCTATGTACATGTACTGTGCATGTACATGTACATGCATGCAGTTTATACTGCAGTGATACATGATATGTATTGGCAAAGTAAACCTCGTGCGATATTGTGACTACTGGTTTGAAGTTTTCATACATTGTTTGCGTGCCAGATAAACTCAAGTACTCAGCAAATTCTTGCTTGGAATAGTGGGATCGTTCTAAGGCAACAAAATGACCCCTTTGTGGCGATGTACCTACACCGGGTGGCGTCTGGTGTTCTTTTGGGTGCGTTCAAGCATGCGCTTTATTCGGCGGTGCGCTTTATCTGTTGACGTTTGAAATTTTTTTGGGTGATTTTAGGGACCTGCGCCTTAACCGCCGTGCGGCTTTACCGCAGGAAATTACGGTACATACACACACGTGTATGCGAAGATAAAATGACAGGAATAAACGCTATTTCTAATTGCCATCTCAAACATTTTTACCAATTTCCTTGTGAAAGTGTAAATTTCAGACTTGATGAAATCCAGACTTATTGGTTGTTTTGCACATGTTTTACCCATGTTTCCTACAAATATTCTGGATCCTCCAGTATCCTCCGATTTCAATATATTAAAGATAAAATAACCTGAATCCTCCAAAACCCTAAGATATTTATTATTATTATTATTATTTAGAATGTGCAATCAGCATGACCGTGTACTATCCTTGATATTTCAGGTACCGAGTTTGAGGGCGCTGTGATTGCCCTGTTCCACCTGCTGGCCACGCGTACTGACAAGGTGCGTGCCCTGCGCGAGGCCTTCTATCGCCAGAACCTACCCAACCTGATGAACCTGATGGCCACACTGCTGGTCTTTGGCATCGTCATCTACTTCCAGGTAAATTAGGGCTGTCATTCTAATATGTCACCTGTCATCACAGAATGAGCTTAACCAGTTCGCGCCGGGATTATTTTAACATCACCGAGCCGTGGCGCGAGATAACTCGATCCGAGGCGGGTTCAGGCTGATGGTACCGGGAAGTACACCCACGTATTTCCGGCCTTGCTCACTGCTGCAGACAATTCCGACCTTGCTCGCTGCTGACGGACATTTCCGCCCTTGCTCGTGACGTGTTTTATGCGTCATCCGTTTTGAATCTGGGGAAAACTTTGCGTGCATATACGTCCTCCGGCGCGAACTGTTTAAAGCTGGACTTTTTTCTACAAAACAAGAGCTTTCCAATGGTATACAACATTAAAGGGCCAATGTACCTGTTGAGTAGCTTACTTGTTGTAAAGATATTAATGAATCTAAACTCCATTTACAATTGGCATCTGGCATGCTGTCATATTGAAGAAAATAGCAAAAGAATGCCATTTCCAAATGTACGTCTCATTTTTGTATCATCCAAACAAAGTTTTTGGAGAAAAATTACACTAATGTAATGTACAAACATTCGCATTTTTGTATTCTTGTGGCGACATCGATTTGTTAGAAAATCTACAACCTATTTCCTAGGTTGATATTTAGATTAGATATACCCTCTATACATGTACCCTATATGTTACCTGCTCCCACAAAACCAGACATACATGTAAGTGTTTTTTTTTTTTTAAAGTGAGATATTGCTATTTCCATTTAGTACACATCAGCTTTCATTTGGTGACAAAACCACCTTTATACCATACATACTTTTATGTGGATTGTAAGGATTGTATTATGTGGATTGTAAGACTGCGTGTACACGAGATTCTATGGGAGTCAACTAAATGGAAATAACAATATCTCACTTTAAAACAAAAAACACTTATGTCTGGTTTTGTGGGAGCAGGTCACATATTACACCTAAACACTAACCCTAACCCACATCCTAACCCTAGTTTTTCAGTAATTCTGAGTCCATCCATATATCTACATATTTTTTAAAACTTGAGTAAAGTGACCCTATAGGGTGCACTGGCCTAATTCAAGTCCCATTGAAAACAGTGTAAAATCAACAATGTTTAGGACCAAGTTTCATGCACACGGTCTTTATCTTTCAGTTTCTTTTCAATTTTTAGTAGGTTAGCCGATTACATTTTTTAATATTCACACCAAAAGAAACTCACCTTCCAAAAAGTGATACTTCCCGAGCCTAAAAGCAGCCATTTTACAAATGGCATCCCTCCACGTTCTAGGGCAATTAGGACCCATTTTTAAACCGTAATTTTGTCAAGTCTGCCCTCAGATTGAAGCTCAAAAACCAGGAGTTGATTCTATGCTATATTTACACAATCCCACCATTTCTGTCACCAAACGGCATTCTTTTTCAAAAGAAATTGTGGGGGCACATTTCATGCAGATGACCTCGCGTAGAAATTATCCTTTCAATTAGGGTGGTGCACCCTTTAGTGGAAAGACACTTCTTCATCACATTACTGAGGCCAAAGGTCATGTCGGGGTCTTTAGAGGTCATTGTTCAAATACATGTATGCTTCAAGTGTATTTGTTTTCTTTTGTCTACAAATGTTGATGGATTTTAATGCAACTTGGAGGGAGTGATTCTTGGACGGAGGTTAACAACTCTTTCGTAATAAGTCAAAGGTCATCTGGGGGTCATTTGAGTTCTTTTAAAAAAGTGTGATCGACCATGGAAAAAGGCGACACACACAATCCGCAGATCACTTGTTTTAACTGGCATTACTGATGCAGGTGCTAGGGTGGGAGTCGCCTTCACCTATCCAGTGGCATACATGTACAATGTACATGTACCGGTACATACTTTTATGACCAAGTTAACAGTTGAGATTTGACATCCTTCCCTAAGTGTTTGAACTGTTGATAGCTCATAACTGAGACCATTCAGTGCTGGGAGTGAGAAGGAGGCCCCACTATTGGCCACCATCCGGTGTGTCTGGGCTGGAAATCAGAGGAAATAAGCACAACCTCCCCCTTTCTCATTTGTTTGGTTAACCGAAGCAAACTCACTTTGTTTATAAGCTGTGCCCTGTTTCACTATTGAACTAATTCATCAATTCAATTATAGCTTGGCTAAGGTTATGACTGAAGCTCTGTACATGTGCATAATAGCGTGGGCAAAGTAACAAATAACCCCCAGCCAGGGTTCTAGCTAGGACTTTTTTAGTGCCGGGTAAATTATCAGATTGCGAAACGTTGCGAGCGGAGCTCTCGCGCCTCACGGCCGGGGGTCCAGTTCATTTTTGCATGTTTTTGTGAAAGTCTATCTAAGTTAATAAAATAAGATACTACATGAACATGATTAACGTGACTTTGTATCTCCTCTCTTTCCTTTGTGCCCATAATTTGATTTAAAAAAAATTATTATAAATTTTTGTTTGGTGCCGGGCGGCACAGCCAATTTGAACCCAAGTGCCGGCAGAAATTTGCAGTGCCAGGCGGTAACGCCCGGCGCCGCCCACCGTGGCTAGAACTCTCCCCCTATCCTGCAAAATATTCCAGCATTAGTTTAGGCCTTGTGGCCTGGATCCTACATTATCCTCCAGTGGCAAAAAGCCCAAACCCCCCTTATCCTGCAAAATCCTCCGATACATTAACTTCCAAGTGCCCTCAATCCTGCAAATTCCTCCATTTGGCAAAGAGGATTTTAGAGTGTTTGAGATGGTTGGGGTTAAATTGTGTTTGTTGTTCTTCTTTTCTTCAGGGATTCCGTGTAGACCTGCCCATCAAGTCGGCTCGCTACCGTGGCCAGTACAGCTCCTATCCCATCAAGCTCTTCTACACCTCCAACATCCCTATCATCCTGCAGAGCACCTTAGTCTCCAACTTGTATGTCATCTCTCAGGTTCGTACTTTTAGGTAGCATTTATTTCTCCCAAGAGTCTACATGTACCTTAACCCTCCGACATGCTACCGCACTATTTCTGGTAGTCGCTTCGCCATAAAAGAGCAATAACTTTTTCATCAAAGGTCAACAAAAATCTCAGGTTACATGTATTCCTAGTTCAAAGCATGCCGAATAATGTGTGAACATATAAAGCCGTAAAACCAAAACAGCTTGGGGGTATACACGAAATACAAGCGACTATCAAAAATAGTACGTAGTATTTGGTGTATAAACAATATGGCGGCACGTCGTTACAGCTTTTTGAGGTCTGGATTTCACCGCGAGACCTTCCGAAGCAATCAATCGTGCTATTGTTTTCTTGCCTTATTCAACAACACCAGCTGGTTTCTGGGTCTCTGACCTATGATAAAACCAAAACAGCTTTGGAGTATACACGAAATACAAGCGAAAATCGTGGTTAGTTGAGTTGGTGTATAAAAAAGATGGCGGCACGTTGCAGGGTTAAGGGTTCATGCGATGATGCTTTAAAGGCAGAAGGTCAAAATAAAAAATGCTTCGTCAACCGGTAAACCAGGTTTCTGGGCTATTTTAAAACTATTTTTTTCATGCAAATTCACCAACTCTCACATTAAATTTTTCCCAGAAAACAAACAATCACCTGCTTTACACATTTTTACCAAACCAATTTATTCACCTGGGTGGTTTAGTATGCTGGTTTTCAATGTTGTTTTTACTCCTGTTTCAGATGATGGCAGTGAAATTCAGCGGCAACTTCTTCGTGAATCTGCTTGGAGTGTGGGCGGTGAGTGCCTTTGAAATGCAGTTATAATTGTTAGTGGCCTATGTATCAACTTTCATACAACGCCGGTGAGTAGCTATAGTCGCGGCCTGCTAATGCGTCTGGAATGCTGTGGCCAGCTATACTATGTCATAGTACCCGGCTTGTGATGCAGTTGCTCGCTCGGTCCATTGTGCAGTGCAGCTATTTGGACATGCTGCTGTGCAGTCATGCGTATGATCTCGTGCAGTTAGAAATGGGACGCTAGTAATACCGGCGTCAAGGAGATATGTTCGTTTTGTGGTGACCAAGTCAGTCATCTGCTGAATCTTTCTGCTATTTTGAATTTTTTAAACGTTAGTGAACCGTTTCCAAGTTTCAGTTTAACTTTGTTCGAAACGACAATGTTATCAATTAATGTTACGGTCCCGAACCAGAAACACGTTTAAGGTCTCAGGGTCAAAACGCGGCCCAGGTATCATGACTGTCGATACTTCAGTTATGCCCAATGCCCGTACTGGGCGCTGGAACGCTGATGAGTTTTACAGATTTCTTTGAAGGAAACGCACAGCATTCTGGGTAACGTAAAGTACTACTTGGGCCGTTTTCCAAGCCCCAGCTTCGTCTCCGTTTTTGGCTTCTTTCATGCAGTTTGGCGATAGTGCTGGAGCCGGAGATAGAGCCGAACTGGGGTTTGGAAAACAGCCCATATGTTGCAATTTTACCGAAACCCTGTCATTGGTCTGCGCTTACGATCAGCTGTTTATTCATGTGTTCAGTGAACTCCGTTGTGCGCCATCTTGCATTGTTACTAAGTGATGACTGTTTAATGCCGAACGGGCGATTGTTTTTCCCTTCTCAAAGAAATTGGGAGGGATTTGAGCGATTTTCTTGTTGGCAACAGGGCTCAGGAACCCCATAGTTCTAGGGTCGGGTAGATATAGTCGACACAATGTAATCTTTAATAGCATGTTCCAACATCAGCAGAGCCGCCGTGATTGAACGTTGTGCTGATGGTGACCTCCGCAGGTCACGGGTCAATCGGAATGCTCACAAAGCTCATTTAGCATTTTCAGGTGCCCTGTATGGGCATTGGAAATGTCTACATCTTGTCGGCCTAACCTGCGTATTACTGACATGTGCAGCTAACACTGTGCTGACACTTGATCAACGTGCAGGCAGATTAAACTGGGTTCTGACTGAATGTAAGCTACATGTAGCTATTCATTGTGTCTGGCTTGATAGCATTGTGCCCTGTACAAAAACAAATACTAGTATTGCACACTAGATGTGCTTACAGCACTCCAGATTAAACTGGGTTCTAACTAGACGTCGCTATAGACCAGGGGTGCATTTCACTCGCACGAACGTTGCCAACGTTGCCAACGTTTGCCAACTACATGAACGTTAACAATTTTCCATTGGATGTGCACACACAAATTTGCGAACGTTTTGCATTGTCCACTCGAGTGGAACGCACCCCAGGACTGAGATCAACCTTGTTGGCATTCGACATTATGCATTCTATCCGGTGCAGTGGACTGCAAATTCTGTCTGCAAGTTGGCACCAATCTTGAGAGTTAAAGACAAAGATCTCCATGTTTGTAGTTTTGATTTGTTTGCCCCATTGTTTCACCAACAGGAGGCTGGTGACTCTGGCCCCCATCGGTCCTATCCGGTGGGTGGTCTGTGCTACTACATGTCCCCGCCGGAGACTTAGGCACCTAGCCTAAGAGTTAAAGACAAAGATCTCCTAGCTTGTAGTTTTGATTTGTTTGCCCTATTGTTTCACCAACAGGAGGCTGGTGACTCTGGCCCCCATCGGTCCTATCCGGTGGGTGGTTTGTGCTATTACATGTCCCCGCCGAAGACTAAGGCACCTAGCCTAAGAGTTAAAGACAAAGATCTCCTAGCTTGTAGTTTTGATTTGTTTGCCCCATTGTTCCACTAACAGGAGGCTGGTGACTCTGGCCCCCATCGGTCCTATCCAGTGGGTTGTCTGTGCTACTACATGTCCCCGCCGAAGACTTAGGCACCTACATGTGTGTAGCTTTAGAGTTAAAGACAAAGATCTCCTAGCTTGTAGTTTTGATTTGTTTGCCCCATTGTTTCACTAACAGGAGGCTGGTGACTCTGGCCCCCATCGGTCCTATCCGGTGGGTGGTTTGTGCTACTACATGTCCCCGCCGGAGAACTTCACTCACATGACCGCTGACCCCATCCATGCCGCCTTCTACATTGTCTTCATGCTCTCCTCATGTGCTTTCTTCTCCAAGACCTGGATCGACGTCTCAGGCTCCTCTGCTAAGGATGTGAGTTTGGGGACACTACGTCAATTACTTCTGGAAACTAGAAGTCACCTATGTGCCTTCTAGCGAGATTTATGAAATGGAGATTACTCAAATGGCTTCCAAAATGATGTACAAATGATGTACTTTGCCTAACATACTTTTGGAGATATGTGTTTAAACAGTTCGCATCGGATAATGTGTACATACTTACAAAGTTTTGTTTACGGAATTCAAGACGGATGATGAATAAACACGTCACGAGTAAGGCTGGAAAAATGTGTCTGCGACTGGCTTGTAGCGGGCGAAGGCCAGAAATATCAGGGTGTGCTACCCACAGATGCTGGCCTGAATTGTCTCGGGTTAAGGTTTGTGAAAAACAATCCAGCGCCAATTTAATAAAATTGGGGTTTATTTTGTTTTTTTTCCTTTCTGGGACATCCAGAAATGACTGAGTAGTTTTTAGTCTCCTAGTTTGTACACATTTCTCTTATCTTACCTGACTGGTTAATCTGGTGGTTTTTTTGTTAGGTTGCTAAGCAACTCAAGGATCAGCAGATGGTGATGAGAGGTCACAGAGAGAAATCCATGATCCACGAACTCAACAGGTAACACTTCTTGCTATGGGTTATTCCAGAACACATTTTATTCCCGTAAATTACGTTTAAGGGACATTCCATAGGGTTTGTGTGCTATAAAAGAAAAATCTCTTAATACTCTAAAAACTCCTTCGACCCAAAATGTTCAATATCACCCTAATCAGTAATGTCTTATAACCTAACCCAAAACTACCTCTAACTCCCTTTACTGGAAACCCAAAATACCACATGTCCCCACAACTCGGTCAGACTAAACTGTCCCCATAACTAGGTGTATGCCTACCCACGGTAACCTGTTGTGAGGCAATTTCAGTACTTCTACACTAAACAGTGTTGCTATGCATGTCTAAGTACAGCACACACAATGGACCCCATACATGTACTAGCCTTGAATGCAAGGCTGTATCAACCTCCGCGCATCGTCGCTACCTGAACCCACGACAGCCTGGTCCACACAAACACAAACACACACACGGCGAAACCCTATCCGTCGAACACACACAGTCATGTAAGGACCGGCAATTGTGGACCCCCCATTGTCCGACCGTCTTACCTCTTTTGTTTGTACTGTTTTCGGATGATCGCTATAAGATTTGTACACGAGTTGAGATCGTGGACGTTGTGTCAATCGTGGACCCATTGTTTGCCTCCCAATTCTTTTGTCCGACAACCACAATTGCCGGTCAATACAAACGCACGATGCCCGCAGTGCTTATGTACATGCCGTACACACACTCGCATTTTTGTATCACTGTGGAGACATGGCTTTGTTCTCGTGTACAAAATGGTTAGAAAGTCGAGCACGTTTTTTCAAAATGCTCCCATTTTAACCACAATTATTTTCCTGGGTTGAAATTTCAACCCAAAGTACAATCCAAAAATCTGATTCGTAAAATTCCTAATGGAGACCTATTCATCTGTAGAAATTACCCTTTGGTGACCTTTTCACTCCCATTGTCCCCATTGTGTTCAAGTCTCCAGAGGGTACCGTATTTCGCACCATGTGCACATGCACCAAAAACCCACCCTCTTATCCCCATCCCATTGTTCTGAAGCATCACAGCCTTGACGAAACCGTTACTCCGGGTTTTGCGATTATGTTATTGAATGAGTTGTTTGCGATCTGATTGGCCCTGGAGTGGACCATGTCACGCTGTTCACAGACACAGACCTGGTTGCACGTGCGCTGGCATTGTATTACCAAAGCAACCATCTTTCATTAGGGACGTGATTGACCGTTGACGATATACATAGTGGTATAATTTGCCTGTTCACCTTTTTTTTTTGATGAAAAATAATTCCGCCAGTGGTCCCAGTAACATGAAAATAAACTTGGCGCGAACTGGTTAAAGGTAGGATACACCATTGGTAATAGTTTGAATTGTCATGAATGCGTGGATTTGGGTGGTTGTATTTTACAGTAAATATCGTTTAACTGACCTGTCCGAAGTTTTACAATCATGGATGCTGAGAACAGCAAGACAAACGACGTTCGTATTCAACTAGCTTCGGGCAGTGGTTCTTATGTTTTTGTTTTTTTCGCGATCGCCTTTCGGCGATCGTGAATTATTTCGGAACAATTTTTCGGAACAATTACTGGATATCTAGCTCAATCATTTTGCTGGATGTCTAGAATCATTATTTACTTTTAAATAAGTAAGATATTTCTTAATAATTTGGTAGTAATTTGTTTTTATATCTCCAAATTGCGTATCCTACCTTTAACAGATACCCAAATTGTTGTAAACGGGTACCCGGTAACCGAAATGCACACCCCTGATTTCATGGGTAACTGGGCTGCAAAACTGGACCCAGATCACGCTGGTCTCTTGCTTAACACCCCTGTCTCTTGCTAAACCTTTGTCGCTTGTAACTGGACCCAGATCACGCTGGTCTCTTGCTAAACACCCCTGTCTCTTGCTAAACCTTTGTCGCTTGTAACTGGACCCAGATCACGCTGGTCTCTTTGCTAAACACCCCTGTCTCTTGCTAAACCTTTGTCGCTTGTAACTTGACCCAGATCACGCTGGTCTCTTGCTAAACACCCCTGTCTCTTGCTAAACCTTTGTCGCTTGTTTACTCATCAATTGTAGGTACATCCCGACAGCAGCCGCCTTTGGTGGTCTGTGCATTGGTGCCCTGTCAGTCACAGCTGATCTCCTGGGTGCCATTGGCTCCGGTACGGGTATCCTGTTAGCAGTCACCATCATCTACCAGTACTTTGAGATCTTCGTCAAGGAACAGAGCGAGATGGGTGGTATGGGTAGTCTACTCTTCTAAGGCCAACCATCGGTGAATTCTTCCACACTACACTACAGGGCCAATTATATGCATAAAACCGTGCTAACTTAGCAGCCAGCTAGGGCATGGTTAGCTGCTAAATCGCTAGTTACCTTCTATGGAGTTGATTACTAACACCGTGTCCGATTACTCACCCGTGCTTACTCGGGCCTCTAAATCGGGGATAATTGCACATGTGCAGTTTGTGAGATTAAACTAACGATCTCTGGATACTCGACTCAATGACTTACGTTTAGACGTAAATACGCAGCCAAATGCAAGAGTGATAACATGCATTTTCTATTCTTGAAAACTCTCAAAATTAATTAATTTTGCCGTATTGGCCAGGCTAAACTTGGGTAAACTCTAAATGGCGTCTAATGAATGAAAAACGTCTAATGAATGGATGAAAACTTGTTACTAGAGTTGCCCAAGATCAACTCTAACTTTAGCAAGCAACTTAAAATGTACATATAACTAATCTTAGCAAGGTTGATTAACAATTTAGTAAGCATCTACACTTAGCAGGTAACTGAGGACTATTTTAGCACAAGCAGCCAACTAGGCCTAGCAGGGTTTTATGCATTTCGGCCCAGGACGTTTTGCTTTTCTTCAACCCCAAATGAACCGAGAATGGTCTATGGGTCAATAACATGGCTTTATTTTGGCAACACATGCTTGATAAATGTACATCACTCGTATTGGGTTTTTAAGTTTGGTGGCAGAGGTGGGATTAGACCAAGCAAAGGGGTACATGTTAAAGTGAACTTTTGTTCAGGTTTAATTGTTTAATTTCAAACATCTTTGTTAATCATCAGACCCGCTGCTGTTTTGCTAAATTTACGGTCATTCTGGTGAATCTTCGGTTTTAGAATTCAATTCTGGTGGATCTGTCCTGAAGATTTTTTTTTTCTTTAGTTAGTTTCTTTCTTTTCTTGTTGGCATCGTCACTTTTTGAGATCACTAATTTGGAGATTTTTTGTTATATTCCCTCCATAATTGTTGTCATTTCGTGTTGTATTTTCTGGGTACATTACTTTCAGACATTTCAAGTTAATACTTTCTTAACTTGTTATATTTATAAAGTTACGGTCACACGAATTGCCCATGTGAACCGTGCACTGTTGCACATTCAGTTTTTTTACAGCCGTTTTTTCTTTAATTTATCAACAACCAAATAAATTTTGATAAATTTTGTTTTGCCTCTCTGGTCCTTGAGTTTACTGTTAGAACCCATAGAGTGCAGGGAGCTTTACCTCTGTGTACAAGTTATTTTACAGTGTACCAGTTTTTATCATTTCTTCTGCATCATTACAGCCGATGTGTTTTGACACAGGTATACATTTTGTATGAAAAACCAGTAACCACTGAATGAGGTTGAACAGAGTTGTAAAATTATAACTTAAATTTCCTTGTACAGAACTATAACTACTCCAGTGTAAAGTATTTTTTTGTTCAGCATTGGATTTGTTAATTGATTACAGGGACATGATATTTGTGGTTTAAAAATGAAGTATTTGTTGTTGGACTGTTACAATGCTTAATTCAATGTAATATGTCCGAAGTAATTATAAAAGTTAGATTGATTTGGTAGACTTTGACTGTGGTCGTATAAATGTCCATCGTAATGATTCTTTGCTATTAAGTAAACGATTATCTGCATCTGAACACAGTTTTGAATGAAAACAAAAAACACCTGTCGGGGAACACAGTTAACGCTTAAAGACTGGCATTTGTCTTTTTTGTCACAAATTTATGCATTTCCCATGAATTTCCGAAGTTGTAGAAACTGTCGGCCGTTATGGACGTGCTTTGTAATTTCCAAGCAGCATAATCTTATAATGCATGTTCTGACCTGGCCAACAATTAAAAAAAAATGGAAGGACGGAAAACTGTATCGTTTTGTGTAATTTGTTGGTCCTCGGAGCGTTGATCTTGTTAATATTATTGATTACATTTTGTGAATGTTAAAACTATGACATAATTTGCACTTTCTCATTGTTGCAGTTTAGTGCCCAAACAGGGCACTGGTTTCCATTGGTTCCCTGGATCGTATACGTTTGGTAATTGGAACCCACTGTTTGTTTCAATCCTATATAGTTGTACATGTAGTCATATACCATAAAACTAACCTGTACACATTTCATTTCAAAAGGTGGTAGCAATTTTGAGATATTGCCGAAATTCTAGAGCGGTTTTGTCCACGCAGGAAGAATATTCTGCATTGGAATACACACTCACCTTTTATCCCCCCCCCCAAAAAAAGAAATATCTTTTTCCATAACCGCAGTACTTTGAAGTGAAAAGTTTATAAAAATGCATTATACTATCCAAAGCTGATCTACTTCTTACCAAGTAAGTTTGTATTGCCATTAATTTTTGGAGTAATTACCAAACGTATACGATCCCTTTAAGTAAAATTGAATTATAAAAAAAAAATACATAAAAAGTCATCAACAAAGCGGCGTAAACTGACAACTAACAATTATACCTATAAATACAACAACATTTACACACAAATACAAACATAATATTTACAGACGTACAAGGATATTTACAGGAATACAAAACATTTATACTTGGGTATGTTTGTACATTAATTTGAGAACTGTCCTGTTTAAGGACAACTCTGATTTACGGGATCGGCGAAAACCCCACTTTATGTGGGGGAGGGGGAGGAAGAAGAAGGGGAGAGAAGGGGAAATTCTTATCAGGTTGCACATTACAGTGGCAACCAAGTATTTAGCTCTCGCTGAAAGCATTTTTGTACGACGACCTCTACGCATCCAATGCACGCACATTGCTGCTAAAACTCGATGATTTCCTCAAAATACTGAGACCCGGAGGCGAAAATTTTTTTCTCCAGGTAGGTTGGTACATTAGCCAATCAGAACACAGATTGTGTTGACGTCATCGATGATGTTAGAGTTTTCTGGGACAACCCTAACCCCTAACCCTAGTCAGTTCCCAGACAACTCTAACATCATCGATGACGTCAACACCATCTGTGTTCTGATTGGCTAATAAATGTACACTATGTACCAACCTAGCTGCAGAAAAAAATATCGAGACCCGGAGACGTGAAAACCTTTTGTCCGAACAAAAACGTGAAAAGTAAACAACGGGTCCCGTTTTCACGGGATAAGTCCACTTTTCAAGTCTGTTAAAGTATCACTTAACATGTTTTGATTACGTGAAAAAGGGCGTATAATGTTTATTATAACACCTCACTCACAGATTCTGTGTCTTGATTGGCCGAGAGCGCGTCACGTGTCACTTGCTATTTTTACTATTTTTTACTTGCGCTCCAAAAAGACTATACCACGCAGCCTCGTTCGGTAAAAGTACTATGCGCATAGCAACGAAAGCGTGACTGAAACCCAGACGTGTGTTTCGGTGCATTGCGTAAACATTGCTCTATCACCCTCGCACCCGTTCATCAAGGCAACACAGTACACGTATGATCGAGAAAAAGGGAACGAAGATACAAATAGTCGGGTGCCCTTTCAAAACGCAAATTTAACGTACATTTCTTTCGTAAACAACGCACTGCTTGCACGTAGGTTGATCACTGAATTCGAAGATTTTTTGTCATTACTATACTTTCATGAAGCTTAAATTGTGCAGAATCTGTGAGTGAGGTGTTATAAAACAAATATTGACTGCTTTATTTCGCGGTATAGTAAAACTAGCCTCCCTCAGTGATCCATGGAGCATTCTATTTTCCATCGGCTTCGCCTCGGGAAAATAGAATGCTCCATGGATCACCTCGGGAGGCTAGTTTTACTATACCACTCAAAGCAGTCAATATTTGTATACTATTCACGTTTATCGTTCAAACAAAAGTTTTTCACGTCTTTGGGCTTCACAGTGAAATGTTTTGAAAGGGATGAGCCTGTAGATGCAATGACCTAAAGTCAATTACAAACTATAATACCAGTCTTCTCTGATGAATAGTTTAGAATTTGTGATTAAATATACCTTAATATGTTAAGCTACATTTAATTGCTATTATTAAAAGTGAGCTAGAAAGCAAAAATAGTCTGGCGCCATCCCTCCCATTCAACTGTTCACAACTTCATTCTGGGAACACGACCAAAATGGCTTCCCCGTGAATAAGGTTCATAGGGGGCGGAAAGGACGATCGCATAATATAGTTGTCTAATAAAATGTTTAGGTGAATGGGCGAGTGATGCAGTGATGTCACATAATCAACTCATGCTTAAAGCGCATTATTTGTATATGTGACTGGCTCTACAAAAAGGTGTATTAATTCGTGCTATGCACTATCATGTAATGGCCCGCTCAACGTTGAGAGGGTAAACATTTTATTAAAATGTGATTTTGTTTGTTTGTCATAAATGACATTAATACCTACAGTTTAAGATTTCATTCAAAGAAATGTTGATTTTGTTAAATAAAGTGAAAAAAACTACCATTTTTTGTGCATCGTTCTGTTGTAGTACAACAGAGCCGACTATTTCAAAACCTGTTTTCTCAGTTGTGTAATTTGAACCCCAAGGAAGTAATCAATATGTAAACACGTCATATCTCCACAATGAGAGGGGCTATGTAGCTCTATTATGTACCAAATGAAAGCTTATGTTGTGGGCGTTTCAACCATGTATATAACTCAATTTCTTAGTTTGCGACTTAATACACCTTTTTGTAGAGCCGGTCACATAATTATATCACCAAAGGATATCGAAACAGACGTCGGCCTGAAATCACCTGAACGTCTTCCCCAATCACCCTATCTTTGTTTCCCAAAGGTAATACGACCCTCTTGCGTTTCAGCACACACGCCCGCATCACTGCCCCAGATGTTCGCTCGCGTGTCCGGCACAGATAATAAAACAAAACGAATCCCTTCAAAAAGTTGCGAAGCAAGGGACGAAATGTCAGGGCGCCGCAACTTTGTTTGAAGTTGAACACGCCGGTTTTCCCTGGGTAATCTTGCTGCGGCACGCACTTTCTCTCCATAAACACAGTCTTTTAGACAGTGCGCATCTATATAGTATCGTGGTATAGGATATACCTTTAGGACACGGCGGTATAGGATATACCTTTAGGACACGGCCTTTGGGTAATTGAGAATCAACTGACTCCCTGTTCTCTGTTTTCAGATTTCACGTGTTCCTAATCAGCTCAGTTCCCAAACCTCGGCCCAAGAGAGAAAGAGAGGGGGAAAATGGGAGGAATTAACAAGCACCTTGTGGTGGTTAATACGCATTTCCCTGAGCTGCAGAAGGCCCCCCCCCCCCCCGCCCCCTCGCCGACGGCCATGGGGGGAGTACGTCACGGTGGCTCCACAATGGTGTTTGATCAGGTTGAACTGATTTGTGTGGATGGCTTGCCCCAAGCTGCCTAATCCGAGGACGCTGGGCCGCTGGTGTCGTGACCTCTAATTCCCTGTCTTTGTGCCTTCAATATGACCTTTGTGCACCCCCCCCCCTCCCCTCTCAACGGTTCAAGAGGGGGAGAAAGAGAGAAAGAGAGAAAGTCGTTAGATAGACTGTTCTCTCCCCACCCACCCAATAAATCGTCACTGCCATCACGAAGTGACCTTAACCGCCGCATATATTGGAAAAGTTGTATGTAGGCCTATAGAGACGTGGCGATTTAGTGTAGGTTTTGAAATGGTAATGTCATTATCGTTTTAGCCTCAACATTCATATTTTTCTTAAAGCTGGGGTCTTGAATGACCGTTAATGTATTATATATTTAGTGTTATAACTATTACAGTTAAATTAACTAATTAGTCCTGCCTTGCCAATTTCTTTGTTCATTTTGGAAACTTGTATATGCAAAATCACCGAAAGCAACCTTTCAAAACTTTAAACTGCATAGATTTCAAAAACTGAAGAGCAGTGCATCTATATCCTTGTTGATAGTTTGCAAAGACACTTTAGAATTAAGCATCAACCTACGAGCGAATCCAACTCATAATGGTCGTGATCCCGGGGTGAGAACTTTTCCGTATGTACGACCCATGCGCAGAACATTATTGACCGAGCCAGATTCCTTTGCGTTACCTGTTTTTCGTGACAGAAATTGTGCCTAAAACAGAGGCGGATCCAGAAATGTTTGCAGGAGGGGTCAGGCCCCGGGATATGTTTGTTTATGTCTGACTATTGCGGACAGGCGGACTCAATGCAGCTCATTCAGGCGCTGATCTAACTTTGGGCAAACAGGGGTGAGCTAACGGGGTGGGGTTAAGAAGGAACGCCGACTGGGGGGGGGGGGGGGGGGGGGGGGGGGGAGATTTGTTAACAATGCTTCGGCCTGCATTCTAAAGTAATTTGAGAATACATTAACATTCCCCCCCCCCCCCCCCCCATCCTTAGCACAGTGGTCTACTGACAATAACATGAAATTAAATCCAACGAAATGTTCAGCAATGGCAATAACTTTTCAGCGCAACCCCCCAACACCAACTTTGTTCCTGCTGAATGACCACCAATTGGAAACAGTTCAATCAATTAAACTCCTTGGCATACTAATTCAGAGCAATTTAAAATGGGAGACCCATATTACTGACCTAATTAAACGCTCTGGTAGAAAACTGTACATGACTGTATATGCTTCGTGTTCTTAAAGGCCACCGTTTACCCGTTGAAGATTTGCTTGTTATTTACAACAGCTATATTAGACCGATTCTTGAATATGGCGCTGCAGTGTGGGATGGAGGATTAACTAATGCTCAGTCTAACCATCTTGAAAGCATTCAAAAAGGGCGCTTCGAATAATTGCAGGTTGTGGTTATAATAGTAGTTATTCTGAAATGCGGCAAAGGTTTGGGATTCCCTCCTTAAAACAAAGAAGAGAAACTATATGTAGATCATTTATTGAAAAAACATTGAAACAAACTGACCAATTTAAAGATTTCATTCCTCCTCATCCTAAAAATAAAAGAACCCTCAGAAATTCAAAAAAAATACCGGACCAATCGAATGCAGAATAGTGCTATTCCCCATCTTCTACATTAATTTTGTATAATTCTGTATAAGCAAGAAAAATCATCCTTTACTCGTATGTTTTAACTTATTAATCCGTCAGTTTTGAACGTGTAAACCTTTTAAAGGTATTTAAGTAGTGCATTATTTTTACATTTTAAACATTTTAAATATTTTGAATATTTTATATATTTCATTTTTGTATTAAGGAATTTTATCTAATTATCTGTGAGGCATAACTAATTGTTCTTTTAAATGTAAATCACGTGCAATTCAGCTGTGGCTGCCATTCGTGATTTGTAATAAACCATGTTGAAATGAAATGAAATTAATCCACCCCCATACTAAACTTACATTGTCTTTTTTACCGAGCCGCGCCAGTCACGAAACTACAAAAAAATGAAACTGCATGGAGCCGAAAGCGCCGGCCACACACGGACGCGGTACTCCACGGACGTGGCACGATTTGTTCGCATGCGACAAACATGCGTCCAAAATGTGCAGACTTGTGTGTTTACACTGGATGCGTTTATCGGATACATCTCCGCCACTGAGCTTTAATTTTTGTCCTGGCCGCGTTCGTTCTGTCTAAGGAAACACTCGGAGGCGCTGAATCCGTCCATTTTGTTATGAACGCACATGGACTTGCACAAATGTGGTTTCTTACACGTCCGAAAAAAGGCGAACATTTTTAGGCTGGAATCGCGACTACACCCAAACAACTCGAGTTTTGCTCTTTCCAATTAACTTAATTACGTTAAAATGAGTTTTGTAGCCCAATTGGGCGCTTCCAAGACATAGTATCCCTTTAATAAAATGTTTATAAAATTCAAATTATTTGGAACAATTACAGGATATCTAGCGCAATCCTTTGCTGGATGCCTAAAATCATTTATTAATTTTAAATAGGTAAGACATTTCTTAGCATTTCGGTATAGTACAATTATTGTTCGATATCTGCAAATGGTGTATCCTACCTTTAAAGGTAGTATACACCATTCGTCATTGCTTGAATTATCATGAATGGGTGGATTTGGGGGTTGTATTTTATAGTAAATATTGTTTAACTGAGCTGTCCGAAGTTTTACAATCATGGATGCCGAGAAAAGCACGAAAAGCAGCATTTGTTTTCAACAGGCGTCGAGCAGTTATTCTTATGCTATCTTTGTTTTTTCGCGATTTTTTCATTATAAAATTATATTTTTCGGAATAATTACAGGATATCTAGCGCAATCATTTTGCTGGATGCCTAGAATCAACATTTACTTTCAAATGAGTAAGATATTTCTTAATAATTCGGTAGTCAAATTTTTCGATATCTGCACAATGGCGTATCCTACCTTTAACAATGACTCTTGACCAGTGTTTATTCAATGGGACCACGTGGTACCACGTCACGATAGAGAATTTGTGATCAGATTTGGGGGCGGCTGTCACTGAGTAAAATACGCACAATTAAAAATAAAATACATGTTGACGCGTGAAAAGATGAGACTTTGATCCATTCTAGCTAGTCAGCGTGATGACAGTAAGAAGTACATCAACACATGACGGCGAGCTCTGCTCGGATTGATATGCCCTTGAAAATAACAACCTAGGTTTCATCGCAACGGCAGGCTCCTATCCGGTGTGTTCCTCCCCCGTGGCCTGGGGAGGAAAAGGGCGGAGACAGGAGGAGTGCGAGGTGATGTGATGCACGAGTTTGAGTCGGAGGGAATGAGGTAGGAGTGATGGGTAATGTGACGGGTAATTCTGTATTCGGCTTTTGGGGAAAAAAACATTCTAACTTGAATTGTTGCATCGTCTAAAAACAGCTCCGCTGCCTCCCAGTGCGTCATGATCTTGTTGTCATCAGTGGCTACCTGACCTACATGTTAACCCCCGGCATATAACACAATTGTTAGAATATAAATAAAAAGGGGGTGGGGGGGGGGGGGGGGGGGGGGGGGTACATAGCAGATGACTCAAGGCGGGGATCTGTTCGAGATACAATGAGTGTAGCGCTCGCTGTCCCATCAATGTGGCCCTAGGTTCGATTCTCAGCTTTGACCATATTATTAGAGTAACGTAGCATGCTCAGCATGGGAGGGGGGGGGGGGGGGGGGGGGTGGTTGTAGGGGGAGGTGGGGGGGAGGGGGTGGGGGATGGGGGGGGGGGGGGGGGGGGTAATTTACTATTTAACAGGGGGTCTGAAAACAAATATTATAGCTGCGTTTTTTGCAATTCATCATCATTGTTTTTCTCCGTTTTGAATGCAAATTCGGATTTTTGTTTACCTTTTACAAAATCGCCAACATGTTTGGTTTTACACCACGGGGGGGGGGGGGGGGGGGGGGGGGGGGGGGCGGGGGGGGGGGGGGGGGGGGGGCGGGGGGGGGGGGGGGGGGGGGCGGGGGGGGGGGGGGGGGGGTTATACAAAAAGCAAAAGGGGTATACTTAAGATTCAAAGGATTTCAAACCTAATCACAAACGCCAATTAGCAAGCATCTAATTACTTCAAAAATCATACGGGATAATTCCACAGGGTTTACAATTTCCCCCCGAGTCAGTTATTTATTACAAAAAAAGTTTTGTCAGAATAGTTTGCTTCTTTGTTTATTTTTGATTTCGTTATAGTTATATTAGCCGATTATTAGCGAACAATCTGACATCTTTACTGTTTGAAATAAAGTGATTTATAAGTGATTACAAAAAGATAGGATCAGTATTTTCTTCTTCGAAGACGAAGAGTTCTCTTCAATTCATTGACGCTCGTAATACTAACCCAGTAAATTTTGGTATTCCATACCCGAAGCCAATTACAATATTATACACATCAGATAATCATTTTACGGCAGAATTAACAGAGCTAAATGACATCTCAGCGGGCCCGCTGTTAACATCGGACGGCAGGTGCGCGACGCGCGCCTGGCCGGGCCGTGCGGGCCCCGCGCGCTGCATCCAGACCGTGTCTCAGTCACTCGGTTCGGCCGTAATGTACGGGGATGGGACGCGGCTTGAGCAGCTAAAATCAACCTGCCGGGCTCGCAGTGGGACAAAACAAAACGAAACAAAACAAAACAAAACGAAACAAAACAAAACAAAACAAAACAAAACAAAACAAAACAAAACAAAACAAAAGGTAGTGCACCCCATTTGCAAACATAAACAAATACAAATACAAATAAATTGAATTATTATAAAATGCACTTACAGGCAAGTAAGGTATAACAGTCTCAAGCATCCTATGAAATAAAAGCATCTGGTGTGCTGTGGTTTTAAAGAAAATCGTTGGGAAAAACCTGACTATTTTCAAACACTGCCCACAATAAATAACGTACATTAGTCATATGAGGCATCATTTTGTCAAATTGTAGTCAAAAGGATGCCCCATTAGACTCATTTACATTATGTTTGACTAATATAATTATGTCGACAGTGATGCAGTTAGTCAAATTAGTTGTATTTGCAATACAGTTACACATAGGCCCTACATGCACGTTTGTTTATGGTGTAAATCGAGCAGTTTCTTTTGTTCCTCTCGATAATTTCCTTTCTTTGTATACTCTAACTTTCTCCGACGGCTCTCATTGGTTTTGTACACGAATCTCAACCGAGGACGTCCTCGATTCTAACCCTAACCCCAATTCACCTTCGTGTCGCCAGGTATGTGTCCTCCATTTACACCATAAACAAACGCATGGATGGGTACAACCCAAGTAGTCTGGTTTCCTAACCTGATAATTCCCATGACGTCTACAAATTGTTCCGTTTCGGTAAAAGGAAATCAAGGAACCAAACTATACCAAAACAGCATTATTGATCTTGGTTTTCCAGCATCTATATGAGTATGAACACAAAACATTAAAAACAGGTTACCGTTCCAATATTATCCCCCGCTTCAACCCATCCAATTTCTAAAATTATAGGAAAAGCAAATGGACAGGCCTACTGCCTTTAAGTTTGAAAAATCTCACAATGCAAGCAAGTTCGACAGCCAAGTAAATTAAATGCTACGGCGGTAAACTCTGGTTCGAAATGCCTAGAATTGAAAGTTCATTGCACTGTCACTCGGAGACCAGACTGTAAATCAACAAGCGAAAAATAGACGGGAATAAATTGGTCAATAATTGAATCATCGTTGCGCCCGTCAGGGCATTTGCAGTGAAACGTGTGATACGGCACCACAATCAGATAACGGTTTAAAAGACACTAACTGAAAAGAAATTAGAAGCGAAGAGAAACTGTCAGCCCTAATCCACCCCCGTATTTTTATTTTATTTTTATTTTTTTTGCTTTAATTAAATTGTGACTTGGTACGACGAATTTGTCTAGACATACATGCTTGATATACTGAAAAGTATACATTTTTATCTTCTATACTCATTTACGTTATTTTTTTATTTAAATTTGCATCTCACAATGTGACGACGGGCATCTCAATACAGAAATACATATTACAGCTGACGAATTTTTCGATTTCAAGATAAATAACGAGCTCGAAGGCATACAAAATTTAAAAAACAAGTGAAGGTGGTCTGGTTACTATGACTTTATCATTATGTACTGTAAACAACAAATTACCTGTACAATTTACGGTCGATAGGTGAGCGGCAAGGTGCTACTAGTCTACCGTATGTTTCTACGTTGGGACCGTGTAGCTACATTTACTGCTGAACCGTAGTTTTTTTCTACGGTGAAAAGTTGTTTTAGTGGCAGGATTTACTGACTTTTCATTGTAACAAATATATGTAGTTTTCTTCAGTAAATACAACTCCGACCGCAAACACATACGGTAGAAGGGTGTTCTTTAAACGCTGCACGCCTTTCGTCTGTATATGCCATCAGCCTGGGGGTGTGGGGAGGGGGGGGGGGGGGGGTTAAATGACGGGAATAGTGCTGATTTTGGGCAAGGTATGCACCCCTGTATAGTTGGAAAGCATTGCAGCGGTTGGTGGTAATGACGTCATATTTAAACAAGATTCGTTTATGGCGAGTCCATTAACAAAACTTAGGCCTTCTTGACAACAATTTAGAGTTATTAATTTAGAGATATCTAGTATAAGTTAATTACAGAGATTGTTTAATTATTTAGAGATATCTTCACTTATTTTAAAATGTATCCAATTATTTATAGAATCTATTTTAGAGATATCTAAAGATGTATCCAATTATTTAGAGGATCTAATTTAGAGATATCTCTAATTCATTTATAGAGATACATAAATTTCCAAAGAACTTTAAAATATCGTCGCGTAAGTAATAAAATGTTAAATAGGCTCGCCATAGACGAATTTCGTGAGCTGACGTCATGACCAAGATTCGGTGCATTACTAGTTTTGTTGTAACAATATCACATTTAAAAAAATGGCTGCCTAAATTATTGTTACCTTAATTAATCCGGTAACAAGCATATTGACGGCATTTTTGAAGAAAAAAAAATGAAATAAGTGATAACACTTTAAATCAGCTGCTACCGCTCACTCTGCAATGCTATCACATATTTTCCAACTCTAGGTGTGCATACCTTGCCAGAAATCGCTATGAACATTACTTCTCTCGATCATGTTGATATCAGTGGCCCAATGTTTTACCGAGCCAGGGGCGTAACTAGATTTGAATTAGTAGGGGAGGGGGACCTGTGGGCTTTTATTGAATGGCAATATATATGTGACTCACTCGGAAAAAATGAGTTTTTATTAGATGTTATGTTAAAGGACTGGCAACAAAACTTTATTAAATCTGCTTTAGGGATCAAAGCAACTTTTGCAATCGATCAGATCTGAAAATAAAGATATCAGAGAAACAAAAAAGCCTTGCCAAAAAACATGATTTGTTGATAGGAAAATAATCTCTGATATTAAGCAGCCCTATAAGGAGAAACTGGATTGTGCGACATCAGATTCATTTTTGTGCAGAGTGGTATATTGTTTTCTGACACATTTTAAATAGGGGGGGGGGGGGGGGGGGGGGGGGTTAGGGACACCCGACGGAGTTAATAAGCTGGTTAAAAGTCAAAGATGCGCACGTATCGTGACTTGCAACACATTTGGTTGAGGATGGATGTGACAGGTCAGATCACCTTGGAATTATATCCTCTTAACCGAATTTATGTAAAACACGATGCGTGCACATATAGATTAGAATAAAACATAAACCAACAAACAAAACACATTTAGAAGTATCAACACCACACTATACAATTTCACAATAATAATATAATTTATTTGTCCTCCTGTACTCATATTATACGTTGACAGGATACTGTTTTCAGGTAAAAGTACATGAAAACAGTTTGTACACTATTTTGATAACATTTTAAAATTCATATTTACAGGTCAATCATTATAATAATGACAATTCACCATTATACCACAAATTGGCCCTATTTAACATTACGATGATACAAAAATGTTGTGAATTCAGAAGAAAAAAAACATTGGGACGAAAATTTGCGGATATGACTATTTCAGAATATGATTTAAGTACTAGGCCCTACAGTTGGGACAGTTTGTAACACATGATATACAGTTTGGTGTGTGGTTATTCCTCCTATGGCAGACATCTCCCATTGCAATTGATACATCAAGTATACACTATTTCGCTATGTAGCATAGCGGGTGGCACGAGAAAACATCATCTTCTGAATGAAAGTGATGCTTTTACGCAGTGTTTTGGGGACAGAATACGATACGGGTAATATACAAAGAAAGAATTGACCATTTGCGTGTGGAATTTGAATAATATCTGGTACACTGACTTGTTTACACAGCTTGGCACAGTTTACATTTAAATTCTCCAGACCAAAGACACTGTTGCTATATCACGTGATTCGGGGCAAGCTCTTGCATAGTTACGTTAGAGACGCTCAGCACCGCTAGCAACCCCTGGCTCTGGAATGGTCTGGTGTCTTTGTACCATTCTCAACTATTATGAACAATGTATTGGTTCTGAGCATCTCCAACGTAACCATGCAAGAGCTTGCCCCAAATCACGTGATATAGCAACAGTGTATTTGGTCTGGATAATTTAAAGTCAAACTGTGCCAAGCTACATGAACAAGTCAGTGTACCAGATATTAGTTAAATTCCACACGCAAAAGGTCAATTGGGTCAAATGAATATAAACGATGCATTTTATATTAGAATGGTTAACTCAATCAAAATAGTATATAAAGTAACAAACAGAAATGTTATTCGTAAAGTAGAAAAACTGGCAATACCGTTTTTGTCAATCTTTTTCCCTATTCAAATTTTCAATTTCATTTGCATTTGCATTGTTTTTAGGCCGACGTTTTTTTCTAAAAATATAAACAATTGCTGGTCGATTTTTGTATTTAGTGATTTTTGGTCGTTTATGTACCGCACAACAATACATTATTTTACGTGGTCATTTTTCTTGTAATACCAGTCATATTTTCAGCAACGAAATACGTGTGCATTGTGACACACGTTCATACTGGGACGGATCTAGATAACAAATAA
The DNA here is from genome assembly GCA_037893245.1 of Crossaster papposus. NCBI lineage: Eukaryota > Metazoa > Echinodermata > Asteroidea > Velatida > Solasteridae > Crossaster > Crossaster papposus. Next base: position 24,546 of record JBAIAA010000633.1, on the reverse strand, counting down.
CTATAATTGAAAAAAACTGCCTGTGTCGCATGAACTGTACTAAAATACTTGATGTGCTTTCGACATTAACGGACTTGACACTCAAATGTAATATCGCTATTTACAATATTTAGTATATACAATTACAATTGTTTTCTTTTAATTAAAATACATCTTTATATCGTGTTAACTGAAACATCCATGGTATGCATGTAATAATACAAGACATCACGTAGTTATGGCTAGTCAACAAGAATTGCATGATCTTCCCCGCTATAACTATAATATAGGTTTTCTCGGCTATTTTAAAGCATGTTTCAGTCAAATTTACCGATTCTTACATTCAATTTCGTCCGAGAAAAAACCCCCAATCTCACGCTTTTACCAAATCAATTTACGATTCAATTTTGTTCACACTAATTAAACAGAATGGGATTATTCGTCATGCTAAGTAAATTAGTTTGGTGTGTGATTGGGTCAAGCACACATCAGACTAATTTATTTAACAAAAGTTTGAAATTGATTGATATAAAGACGAATTCGATCGCTTTTTGGCAACAGAATTTGCTCCATAATGACGAATATTCCCGAGACAATGTTTATAATAGAGAAACCAACATTTAAAATGAAATGGTAAATGACTAAATCGGTTTGCTAAAAGCATGTACACAAAAATTCTCGGACGAAAATGAATGTGAGAAGTGGTGAAATTTGAACGATTTGTTTTTAAATAGCCGGGAGTATACTACAATTAGCACCACTTCGCTTCAGGAAAGAGCATATTATGGTACACTTTTAATTTAGTCTCCAACTTAACTTTATTATTAAATATCAGTGCTAAAAATTAAAACAAATAATTATAGACAGTGCGTCTTGTGCAAGCCAATAAAACAAGTGCATTGTTTTGTATAGAGCGAACGCCACATTCAACGTCATGCTAATTTTGTTATTTGGTAAATGTTGTGGGTCGCGAGAAAAACATCACGAAATTCTAAGTGTGTTATATGTATAAATAAAAAAAGTAAAACAGTATTTTTTGTATTAGCGATTTATTTTTTCTGCATTGACTAGCTTTCTTTTAATAGGCCTATAGCTTAGCCAATCAGAGAACACGTTTTCTGAAAGCTTTTCTGAATTTTAAGCATTTCTGAAATATTACACTATCTAGCGCCGTTCTACTTCTTTGGCAGGTTTTTTCTTCTTTCTGATATAAACACTTTTTGCATATGCCAACTTGTCTCTTGATAGATTTCTCACTCTCGACCGTCCGCACTTTCCCTCGTACCCACCGTCCCAATTTACAGGGGGCTGGGAACGGCTAAACCCGGTACACAGAATGTTGCACAGGAAGCACAGGCGCGCAAAGCAATATGGGTAGCCTACTGGGTGCAGTCAGCGCACGCGCGCGCGTGTCACACGCACGCGGAAGTGTTGACCCGTACCTGTGCTATCGTTCAATTATAGTAATGGGGGCTCGAATGAAAACAGAAAGAGAAAGAGCGCGTATAGGCCTACAGTTGTCAACACGCGGTCCTGTTCAACAAGCTCTCCCAATCCCAGCAACGAAACTCTATACTTCCTAGTACAGGTTATGTCTATTTCCCCACTGCTAATGTTCAGCCGCGGTGTCATATACAAATCAGACTTCTATGAAAATCGGACTCATTTCCCGTATTTTGGAGTAAGTGGTTTCACTCTTTTGGGAGTATAGTTTCCCTTTGAAGGACTCCATTTCACTCCTTTTTTGTTGTTTTGTTGTTGTTGAGAGACTCACTCCTTTGGAGAGTGAGTTTTTGACCCTTTTACATTTTAGAGAGTTTATTTTCCCGAATGCCCAATTATTTTCAATCACCCCCAACGAGCTAAAAGCAAAACACGTCACACGCATTGGCCTCGTCTCGGCTGGCCCGCCACTAAGTCAGCCTGTGCTCCATAATTAGAACAACCCCCCCCCCCCCCCCCCCCCCACCTCTTTGCTGTCACTTCTGCCGAGACTCACCCGGGACACTCACACGCCCTGACGGCACGCTGGAAATCCCCCTTAAGCCGGCGGTAATCCCCTGGCTTATCCTGGCCCGCTCCGATGGTGCCAGGGGGCCTTGTAAATCTCCCCGGGAACTTTACCTCCAAACCCCCTTCCCCCGTCCCCCCGTTCCCTCCGTCCTTCGTCTTTCTCTTATGCTCCTTTATAATCAAGTTGACTCGGTTCTTCCGGACTTTTCCCCAGGTCAGTCCATCCCCAATGAATCTTCCCCCCGAACCGTCGCTACTGATAAACTCAATCCAAAAGTCACACAACGCTAATATTAGTGAAACGCGATGACGTACAAAAGTAAACTTTAATTTGCGGGTATTTTTATTTTTTCTTAGTGGAAAGGGAAGAGGGCCAGAGGTGAAGCCCACTCGTTCTCTCTTCAAGATTGAGGTTAGAGATGCGCGCGTGTGTGGGCTCAGCCCCCCACACCCTAAGGTTTCAACATGTCTGCGGAATGCCAAGGTTAATTGATGACGCAACTTATCTCAAGTTCATCCGAATGCACGACGTCCCTGCATGACGCGGACGGGCTGAGAGGGGCGTGGCCCTCGAAAGCAAGACGAAAAGTGCAGGACGGTTTGATGAGGCGAGTTCAGCTAGACTGCATGTGCCGATTAGATTATTGTAACTTTCTCTACTTAGAGTAAATTATTCTAAAGTTATTTCTGAGAAACGCAATAAATACAAATCGGTGGGTCTTTAATAAAAGACGACATGCTCTCTTTAAAGAAAAAAACACAACTAACTAAGCATACTAAACAGATGGTTTCCAATGAAAAAGATGTTACTGACAAAAATGTATGAAATAACTATACTTCAGTCGGAACCAGTCGGAAAACTCGATCTAGGCCTAATCGATTGAATAAAATCCCACTTTATATCATCTTTTCCCATTTTTACTTTAGGTCGGATGGATTGGATTTCATAAAAGAGTACTTGTTTAAAATTAATTCTGAAAAGCGAAAAAATAGACACTGGTAGTTAGTCAGGCTGTAAATGTCCACGTGAATTTGTGGCGAATTGTGGTCACTGTCTTGACATTGATGTACAAAGTGGAACGTGGTGCAAGAACAAAGCAAATTCATTGGCATATAGAGTACATACAATATAGAACTCTAATTAATCCTAACCACCCCAAACCATCAAAATCTAACTGCACGTTTTGTTAGAATCTGTCGGAGTGACTGCTACACTAAACTGATTACGCCTTACTTTAGACAGGCATATACCATTTCAATCAGAGTCCAACAGTTTGGGTATAGACGATGTGCCCTCTGACGTCACGTGTTTACATCTGTATTCAAATGTGCCCGGCAGTGATGCGCACCCATCATGTTTTACATACAATTTGCTTAAAGACTGACGTCGCAGGTCAGATCGCCTTTGAATTATGTGACCTCTGATGTCATCTCTTAACCAAATTTATGTAAAACAAGATTCGTACGCATATTGACGGGTACATTTGAATACAGATGTAAACAGAGGCACATCATCTATAGGCTACGATTTTGTACCATTATTGTGTTGGAATTTGCAAGGATGAGGAAGCTCCTATTGTAAATATCGTACACTGTAAACAAATAACCGTAAATAACGGGTTTATCCACCTGTACAATAATAACAAAACAATCGCCGTATTTTTAGTTTAACGAATTTTTGGACGTAACATTACGGTAGTGTGACTGTAGGTTTTTGTTTTTTAACGTTAATTTATACAAAGATGATATAAATTTACAAGAACAATTTGTCAAAATACAATATGTTTGTGTAAATATACAGCAACACCAACAAAGTGTTGTTTATTTACAGCAATTCTACTGTTACCCAACATGAATCTCATTACGCAGCAACTGACCAATCAGAACTCACAAAATGCGTGTTCACAAATAGTTGTGGCGTTTTGTCAAAAAGCGCACTTTCTCAAACGAAATGTGTAATTATTCTACCGAATCTGTGATAACATTTAGATTTGTTGCAAACATAAGTGAAACATTGCATGAAATTCTTTTTTGTATTTAAATATTTAAATATTTATGGTGAAACCGTGACTTCATCATGGCATGAAAAACTGAATATAAAACTAAACCACGATATACCCAGTATGTATAGTTAAGTCGGTTTTTATAGCATTTGTACTCCCCATGGTAATGTGTAATAAGTTATTTCCCAGTTTGGTTTTCACTTAATTAACTTATACTCGTATTTTTACGGGAATAGCAAGGTACATTAAAGTCTACAGTAACGTAAATCGACAGCATTCGAAAGCCGTTAACAAACAAAAATCAGTCCGTTCCGTATAATTTTCCACTGTTTTATTAACAGGATAAGTCCGGCGTCCAAACTGCCAGGAATTTCCCGTAAAATAACGATTATATTGTTTACAGTGTAGAGTTATGGGTTGATTAAAACTCACGCTGTCTTTCAACCACTTTACAAAATATGCAAACTAGGACAATGGTGAAGTGTTACGTAGGGCAGCACAGGCAGAGTACAGAGCACGGGGTTATAGGTGGAGTACAATGTATACCATGAATTTCCAACTCTTGAATTGAGATCGACATCATATCCTATTTTGTTTTCCCGGAGCTTTTACATAGAGTTCGATAGGGTTCGATTTCATGGAGCTTCTAAGCACACAAATTTGCTTAGCACAATCAAATCTTGCTCATAGTAAAAACAGGTTACCAGCCAAAACTCTATGTGTTTTTCATGCTAAGCAAAAACCAGCTGAATACTACACTAGTCACAAACAATATACGTATAACCGTCGCTTGTAACCCTGCTTTTGGAAGAATTTAACAAATGTTTGTGATTAGCAGCTCCTTAAAATTGTATGGCCCCAGGTCGACTTTACATTTAAGACCAATACGGGCACGCTATCACTTCTATCGCAGAATACACCTTCAGTGGCGTAAGCATGTGTTAACATTTATTGAGATAATGGTTTCCCTATTGAAGGAGACTTCGTGAGCTACAACATACCCGGACTCATCAATACAGGGTGGTCCATAAACAACAGACAGGCATACTTCTACTACCCTAAGGCCAACACTATACCTACACCAATGGATGGAGCATCTTTCTAGAAGAAACATAATACCAAGATATCTTGATTTTGGCTAGTAGTTTTAGCTCCAGACCCTGTTTTGTGAAGCACAGTCAGTGGTCCTTACGCACCAAGTTATTTCTCGGTGAAAGGACCTCACTGGCATCACTTCCCCCAAAAGGGTCTGGAGCTAAAACTACAAGCCCACATCGAGATATCTTGGTATTATTTGTCTTCTAGACATATTTTTCATTCATTGTTGCAGGTAGTTTTAGCAGCGGGTAGCGGAGGTAATGCTTGTCCGTTGAGATATGATTGTCCGTGTTTTGGGCCACCCTGTGTTATAGTGTATAGTGGTTGGTTTAGGCAACCATGGGCCTTTTCGAAACCGTTGCTTCGTCTTCGTCTTTGGCTTAAGGCGATTTTTGACTCCCAACTGCAAGATCTCCAGCCACATTCTGACGCCTGTTGTACTTCAGAAACATTCACTCGATTGATGTGAACCCAAAAGTTAGACTATTTCAATTTTCTTCCAATTCTATTTGCTTCTCAGTATTTCGGAATTCGGAGGCGAAGCCAAAGCCAAAGACGAAGCAACGGTTTCGAAAAGGCCCAAAGTGTGACATGCAATTCCTTCCAGATACTACAGTTAGTACACATTTATATTCGACAACACAGTCTCATTAACGTTTTAAGCAACATACGAATACTGCCTGAAAATATTCCTTGACAAGGAAACAGTACAATAATTGTGTTCTTTCTTAAAATTCTATACAGTGAACAATCACACAATGTTTTGTACATGTATTTATTTTATATCGAATCTACAGCAGTAATGATTTATTCACTATACGGCTTATATACGCCAAGAATCGCTGAGACCTTGTGCGGTTGTTCAGGGTTCGACCTCAGCAGTGGCCCGTCAGCTAAATGCGAGTAAAACAGCTGATCCAACTACCCACCGTAGTTAATAAGCGAGGCTTTTACGTTAAAATGCTACGTTACAAGCGTGCCGGTAATATATAGTATGGTAACAGGGTAATAAGCGAACACCATTCAAAAAATAGAAAAATAAATAAATGAATTTCAACAGTAATTATTGCAGGATACTAAACAGAAGCATGGTCGGATTCGAACCACGTACCTTGTGCCAGGGTTGTAGTCGAGTCCCTGCAAGTCCTTTCACAAGTCCTTTCGTGAAGCCAGTCACAAGTCCCTTCATAAAGGCAGTCACAAGTAACTGGTTGAACAATGACAAAGGAATGCCTTTGTCAAAGCTGATTTGAATAGCTTGTGATTTAAATTGGAACTGAAGGACTTGTGGTGGACTTGCAGGGACTTACAGGGACTTGCAGGGACTTGTGATGGACTCGACTACATCCCTGCCTTGTGCACACTAATGCTTCTCTCTAACCACTATAAAATTAGCAAGTTGCTTCGAACGGCTTTTCAGTTTTTGTTCTTTTGTACCCACCAGACTTATAAGACCGTCGTGTTTGTTGCGTAATACATTATTGTGACCATGATTACCGGCACGTTTGTAACGTGGCATTTTAAAGTAAAAAAAACTCAATTATTAACAACAGTGTGTAGTTAAAACCACCCAAAACCATCGGACAAAAACCATCCCCTAAAGTAGTCTGCCTGGCGAGTCTGAATTATCGTCCCGGTGTAGCATGAATTTTAGACTCCATGAAATCCGGACTCCTTGGTTGCGCATGCTTAAGTGGAGATCATTACTCATGAGAGTGACCGGTCACGTGAGAGGGTTTAACCAATAATAGGGAAAAGTAGTCGGATATTCATGTGACACCGGCGTGCGACTTGCATCTGTGGATTTCCACCTTGTTTCCTATAAGAGAACGGATGGTGACACGCCTTCGGCTTGTTTCATGCGGTGGTATACTGCGGAATCTTTCACCGATATCGCTTGCGTAAGCACATTGTTTATGTCTGTGTATTGTATAGGTATAGGTATGTATGTACATGTACAAGCACAAATAATTCAATTCGTGTCCGTTTTTCATTCACTGTTTAGACTTGTTTGTTGAAAACACTGACTCGACAAGATTGCCGCAAGATCAAGGTTTTCCATGCAGTTGTTTATGACATTCTGGAGCAAAAAAATAAAATAAAATAGAAAGTCTATTGAACATTATAATACTTAGACCAGTTAAGTGTCTGTTTCACTAGTAGTAGTAGACCATAGGATGATCGCTAAAAATGTTCTTATTTTCTTAATTGCGTGATGTCCACTATCATAAATGCACCACATGAATGTTGGCATATACAAGGTTTCAAGGGTGTAGATTCCAAACACGAATGTTACTGAACTGTAAAACTGCACATTTTGTAGGGATATGACATAACAATGACGGAAAACAGTGGATCGAGACTAGCTGTAGACCGACGCCAGTATTGTTGTTTGAAAGTATGTGAAAGAGGCTGGTCACCGCGTGATTTTATTGGTGGATTCCGGTCCGAAAGACGACTATTGTTCATTTTTTTTCCTAAACTTTCAATCGCGAAACAATCGATCGTCATGTTCTTGTTAAACTAAAACAAATAAACATGCTTGACTTTTGACGAGCAATTGTTTGTTGGCGTTTTTAGGGTTTTAACCGAACTTTGGTTAACATTTTGTGTGGTCTAAAGTCATCTCATGGTACAGGGTGGCCCACAAAACACGAATAAGCACACCGTCACCACCCAAAGCCAAAACTACATAGGCCTATACCAATGGATGGAGAATCCTTCTAGAAGAAAAATGATACCAATAAATCCCAATTCGGTCCAGTAGTCTTAGCTCCAGACCCTTTCTTTGCATCTTTTTTCTTTCATAAATTTGGTATTAGTTCAGCGAAATCACGCTTTGTCCCTTTTTCTTCTTGGGCCACCCTGTATTGGTCCAGCCGGCTAGCGAAAAAGAAAAACATTTAATGGAGAACCTTGTTGAAAGTCACTGCAAAAACTCACTGAATACCTGGAGTTATTTTGGCACCGTTATTAGTATAGGGTGATGTACGCCTCACGGGGTGACAGTTCTATCCGTCCAGACAATTTCCTTTATCTTCTCATCAATGGTCCCTAGCTTCGCGGTCAAATCCCAACGGCTCACGCCATAGCTCCGACCATGGACCCAGTCGAGGATGACATAGGCAGACTGCACGGCACCGGGACGTGCGTGGGCCCCGTCTGGTACAGTGAATTGCACAGCGAGGAGGGACTGTACGCCATGGAGTGGGGCGCCATGGAGTGCGAGTGATGGTGCGGGTGGTGCATGGAGGTGGCGGTCGGCCCGGCCATGGTGGTGTAGTCCGACATGCCCCCGTGGTGGTAGGCGTGGGCGTGTGAGTGGGAGTGGGCCATGTTCTGGTGCTGCTCGGCGAACATGGGGAACTTCGGGTAGCCATCGTCCATGGGCTTCATGGACTCCATGATCAGCTTTCCCTTGTTCTTCTTGGACTTGGTGGAGAGCTTCCGGTTGCGAGTCTGGATGCCGTCTTTCTTCATTGTCAGTGGTCGGTTGACCTGTGGGGGAAAACAATAAATGGAAAGGACGTCATGAATCAGTCACATCTCAAAGGTGCGCAGAGATTAAAAAACAATACCATAGAAAAACCTTAACACAATGAAGACAAAGGTCTCTATACTCTACAGGGCAATTTCTATAGATGAATACCGTAGGTTACCACAAGGTTTCGTGAAATAGATTCTTGGAGTTTTACTTTAAAAAAAGTAAGAATTTCCAGAGCATGTTTATATATCGCAAATTATTCTTTGAGATCTACGGGATAATGGGTTTTATAGGGTTTCAGCCAAGGAATAGTTGAAATAGGAACACTCTGAAAATAGCCCTCGTCGTCACACAAGTTTTGTACACGAGAGCCAAGTGCAAAGAGAACAAAGCGACGTCTGCCAATAGACAAGGTCATCGTGAAAAAGAAACCAGGTATATATTCCCTGGAGACCCGTTTCAGACTCAGCCTATGCACGAAATTTAAACCACGATTAAAGGGGTGTGCCCGCCTTCCCTGGATTGTGAAGCTTGTTTATTACTTTTTTGGAAGCATGGATTCTCCAGAGTAATGCGATTGGGTGTATACAGATGGGGCTATTCTTAGTTAGTCCCCGGACGATTGTCAATCAAATACTACTGGCTTGACCCGCTATATGTCAGTCATGTGCGTATTATGATTGTGTCTGGATACTCTTACACATTGTGTCTGTCATTAAGTCAGAAAACCTGGCCGTCTGTGGGCCCTGGCTACTATGTCATCCTCTTGGAATTGGAAAAGAGAGTGGGTTGGGAATTGGGCACTGTTCGACTTCAACGAAAAAGACATCGCTGTGCGGCTTCGGTTACGACATCGGTTTGTGGCTCTGGTTGGTGTTGAGTTAGGGCTAGTTGAAGCATGGAGGAATAAGAACTTATTCCTCTATGGTTGAAGTGTTAGGGTTAATATACACTGTTAAAACGCTGTTTGAAAAGTTGTTAACAAGTTAAACAACCAGGGTTATTCATGTGCCAGGCATTGGAACAACCCGGGTTGTTTAAACAGCGTTTTAACAGTGTAGGGTTAGGGTTACATGCAGTAGCCCCACAAGTTTGGTCCCGGTGGGGCTAGGGTTAGGCCGGGTTGTCATTAAGTAGCAACAGCCATCGAGATGCTTATCAAAGCTTATCACTCCACTTCGCATACTCTCTCTAACTACCTGTGCACAAACCCACGGCACCAATCCCTTTCCAAAAACAACAGCCTTCCAGATTGTAAGCATAAGCGACATTATCGCTGCTAGAATCTGATTTGATTGGACCAGTCAATTCTCCCATGTCTGGTCCTGCGAGGGGGAGTATTTTGGCAGCGGGCCGCCCAAATCAGCTGCCGGTTCAAATTATGGTGCTTCTGAGATTTTTTTCTTCTCCAAATACTTTTCTCTCCATCTATTTTTGTCGAGTTTAGAGAGAGAAAGACGATTGGTGATGATTTGAAATAAAGTAGGAATAAAGTAGTGTAACTATATACAGGGGAGGGGGGGGGGGGGGGGGGGGGGGGGGGGGTTGCACGCGTCCGAGGTCCACCCTAGCCCCCCTGCCAGCCAGTGTCCGGGCCCCCACCTTTAAACATTGGTGCACCCCCAGGTGCCCTCTACAACATCAACCCTATAGTTACGCCACAGCGTGATAGGAGGTTGACTGAACTACCTCCTATAAGCCTTAAAGTTCTCATCTTTAACCTAACTATTAAGACAAAGGAAATTGTAACTAGGAATGCCGTTTAGGGAAACTATACGACTGCTGCGATTGGACACTTGTTTTTTTTATGACGTCAGGACCACGCCGACCATACAACCAATCACGGCACGCTGTTTTGACCTTACCCGGATGTCGTTGCACACAAAATGTAATTACCACCGCCCGGCCGGGTTGCAGTGCGTGAGAAAGTATGAAACGCCAAAAAGGCATTTAATGTGATCATCGAATCGGTGATGCACTTTCACAATCGGTGATGGACTTTTGAAATCGGTGATGGACTTTTGCAATCGGTGATCAACTATATTGCGATCGGTGATCAACTGTTGCGATCGGTGATCAACTATTGCGATCGGTGATCAACTAATGCGATCGGTAATGAACTTTTGAAATCGGTGATGAACTTTTGCGATCGGTGATCAACTATTGCGATCGGTGATCAACTATTGCGATCGGTGATCAACTATTGCGATCGGTGATCAACTAATGCGATCGGTAAGGAACTTTTGAAATCGGTGATGAACCTTTTGCGATCGGTGATGGACTTTGGCGATCGGTGATCGTGTGCCGACTGCACTGTACAACAACTCCAGAAACAGGCGTGCCAGTCAAGTAACTTGGATTTATCTGTGCTATTTGTAGAGCTCCCCGAGCCTGTTCTCTCCAAATTAAGGGCACCTTTGTTTACTTAAGCAATTGCCTGCCCGTTTCACATGGAACTAGACATGTGTTTGTGGACAAACACAGAGCTGTTTCGAATGTCTAAAATGACTTTCAATATGTGGGTGGTGGTCTAGTGTGTATCAAGTATGAAATCGATCGGATTTACCAAAGTGCCAAATATATTGCTTGAAAAAAACGTGTACAAATGCTATTAAAAAAACTAAACCTTTAATGTGACGTCACATGACCCACGATGACGTCACCATCACGAGTTTTCTCTTGGCCCTCCTGTGGATGGTGGTCGAAGTGTGTGCTAGGTATCAAGTCGATCAAATTTACGAAAGTGTCAAAGTCAATAGTCTAAAGAAAAACGTGTACAAAACCTATGGGGGGAAAATTGAACCTTTAACGTCATGTCACTTGACCTTGAATTACGCAATCGTGCCAAATTTCCTCCAGAACCATCTGTGGGTGGTGTTCTAAGTGTATGCTAAGTCTGGAGTCGAGTGAATTTACCAAAGTGTCAAAGTCAATAGTCTGAAGGAAAACGTGTACAAAACCTATGGGGAAAACTACACCTTTAATGTGACGTCACATGACACCTGATGACGTCATCATGACGTCAACTTAATTTTCGTCTATAACACATTCTGGAATACTTGCATACCAAGTTTGGCCCCAATCAGACATGTACTTCCAGAGATAGAGGGTCCTAACATCTGCCCCTTTAATGTGACGTCACATGACCCACGATGACGTCATCATGACGAATTTCCCTTGGCCCTCCTGGGGATTGTGGTCGAGATGTGTGCCAAGTCTCAAGTCGATCAAATTTACGAAAGTGTCAAAGTCAATAGTCTAAAGAAAAACGTGTACAAAACCTATGGGGGACAAATTGAACCTTTAACGTGACGTCACGTGACCTTGAATGACGCAATCGCGCCGAATTTCTTTCAGGAACATCTGGGGGTGGTGTTCTAAGTGTATGCCAAGTTTCAAGTCGGTCGGATTTACTAAAGTGTCAAAGTCAATAGTCTGGAGGAAAACGTGTACAAAACCTATGGGGAAAAATTGCACCTTTAACGTGACGTCACGTGACCATGAATGACGTAATCGTTACGAATTTCTTCTAGGACCGTCCTTGGGTGGTTGTCTAAGTGTATGCCAAGTTTCAAGTCGATCGGATTTATCAAAGTGTCAAAGTGTATTGGCAGAAAAAACGTGTACAAATCCTATGGGGAAAAATGACAAATAAAAAAAAAAAAAAAAAGAAAAAAAAAAAAAAAAAGAAAAAAAAAAACTTTAACGAAAACAAAAGCTGTTTCGGCTGAAAGGCCGAAACAGCTAATAACTTCCACTCCCTTACGAGTCACGGCTCATTACAGAGTCTCTTTGTCAATGCCACAGTTCTCGATGGATGTAAAGGCCCAGTCACACCGGATCGTACGATTTCTGGATCGTGCGATTGGTGCGATTTAGCAGAGGTACGACCAATCGCCAATGTTTTGCGACGATCTTCATAGCGGTCGTATGCTGTGATTGCTCTTAAGACTGGTACGTACAATTGGTGGCACGCTTGGTCGTGCGATCACAAGCGATTGGAGAAGATTGATCGCAAAATCAGTCGTAGGTAATCGTGCGACTAGTCCCAGGTACCCACGATTGATCATACGAGCAATCGTGTATACCTGCGACCACTCGCACGATCAGTCGTGTATACCTACAACCAGTTGCACGACTAATCGTGCGACTGTGGGACCCGCGACCATCCACGAATGGTGGTGCGAGCATGCACGACTGGTGGTACGACCATGTAAGACCTGTCTGAAACCTCTTACGATTTGGAATCGCAGGTCAGAAGTTTTGAACATGACCATCGACCTTGCTGCGACTGATTTTGCTGTGGCGATGACCCACGACCTCTGCGACCAGTCGCACGCTCTTTGTACGATTTGCCCGCGATTGCAACATTTTTCGGTCGCAGCTAGGTCGTAACCTGGTCGCAAGCCCGGTGTGACTGGGCCTTTAGTAACGCGGCATTTTCCGTGGGGTGAACTATCGGTTCTAAAGATTGTATCTCATCGATTCATTACGGTTAACCGACATTTTTTTAACTTTGTGTGATATGCGGGGCTTACAAGAGTAAACAGATTAGAAGGCACACGTTCGTGATTAGCCGCGTGTACATTGGCCCGACAGGGTTGTCAGCTACGATTGCCGTGGACCGAGCTGAGTGACTAGTTTAGGGACCTTTGAGAAGACATGTCACTCGGGTATACGGGCCGATATGTCACGCTAGTACTAGTCTTAAAGGCCCAGTCACACCGGGCTTGCGACCAGGTTACGACCTAGCTGCGACCGAAACATGTTGCAATCCTGGGCAAATCGTACAAAGAGCGTGCGACTGGTCGCAGAGGTCGTGGGTCATCGCCACAGCAAAATCGGTCGCAGCAAGGTCGATGGTCATGTTCAAAACTTCTGACCTGCGATTCCAAATCGTAAGAGGTTGCAGACAGGTCTTACATGGTCGTACCACCAATCGTGCATGCTCGCACCACCAGTCGTGGATGATCGCGGGTCCCACAGTCGCACGATTAGTCGTGCAACTGGTTGTAGGTATACACGACTGGTCGTGCGATTGGTCGCAGGTATACACGATTTCTCGTACGATCAATCGTGGGTACCTGGGATTAGTCGCACGATTACCTACGACTGATTTTGCGATCAATCTTCTCCAATCGCTTGTGATCGCACGACCAAGCGTGCCACCAATTGTACGTACCAGTCTTAAGAGCAATCACAGCATACGACCGCTATGAAGATCGTCGCAAAACATTGGCGATTGGTCGTACCTCTGCTAAATCGCACCAGTCGCACGATCCATAAATCGTACGATCCGGTGTGACTGGGCCTTAAGTTTTCCGCCTTGTGGCCGGGGTTCAACTCCAACACTGAGGTGGCAAGGAAACGCACCATGCGATTGGTGGCGCCCCCGTTGCTTTATAGCTGTGAAAAAGCGCAAACACAGCGAGTCAATAAACCAACAATTCGTTTTGTCATTTTCAAAGTTAAGTTTTGGGTGCTTTTTTGTTTTTATGCTAATGTTAATGTCATATTTATGAGCGAAATTGTGATGTTATTCCAAGCAGAAACCCCGTTTTTACAGTTATTTTTCCCGACTATTTTCCCAGTCTAGCTGCTTGTACCCGTTTATATCGGTTGCCCCCAAAAAATTAAGACTGTAGTAAATTGGGGGTAGTATTTCTGAAAAGTTAGTTTTTTCCAACGCTGGTCGGCCGACTAGCGTTGGAAATTGATATTAAATTACCACTCTTCTTGAAAATGACGGCACACGTACCAGGTGCCATAATTTTACAGGATGCTTGAGACTGTCATTCACCAACAGTCAAGTAAGGTACTTCATAATAATTTGGTAGATAATTTTGTTTTATGTTCGGAAATGATATATATTTCCTTTAAGCGGAACAGAAAATGTCATGCTAATGAACTCGCGTATAGAAATTCTCCCTTCAATTACATGGATGGAGAGAATGGGGGACTGGGGGGGGGGGGGGGGGGGGGGGGGGGGGGGGGGGGGGAGTCGCTCGGTCCTATATCAGTTACTGGGTATATTCAAATAGGGTAGTGCACCCCTATGAGCTCCGTGCACAGGTACCCCCTCATTAGAAAGAAAAGGCGAGTTGTGGGTCAATGTCGACGCCATCTTACCTAACTTTAATTTAAGTATCTGGTTCCCGCTATGATATTCATAGTAAGAGAGTCGGAAAACAGACAAAGCAATCCTACTGATATACAATATTAAAGGAAGCTATAACCCGTGTAGCTGCGTTGCGCGTAAATTGTAAATTTCATGAGAAAGAACAATGGCAACTCAGCTACATTAAATAACTATACATAATTATAAAGAACGGCTGTTTCCAATCAACTCGCCGATAGCCTATAGTTGGTAGAGAGATGAGCTATGGATCAAAAGGTCTGTGGTTCGATTCCGGCTATCGTTAACGTTCATCTTTTTCTTATAAAATTTATCTTGTGAATTATTGTAACCATAGAGCGAGGCTGAAGGGAAAACCGGGTTTGGCTACCTAAGTGCCTCAACAATTACAATAGCCGCCACACTGGATAGTTTATAGTGACTTCCGATATTAAATGATTGTAGCGCGACGCGTAATACCAGCAACGTGCACCCTCATGGGAAGAACGGTTGCTATGTGACAGCGCCCTCATTTGACCGCACCCGGGCTCAATATTGCTTTGCTGTAACACATCTGAAATATTTTAAGATAAACGTAACAAAGTGGCAGGCAATCAAGCATGATTGAAACTCATTTTTCACAAGCTTCAAAATCAATTTCCTGCCACCCCCCCCCCCCCCCGTGTGACTCATGCTAAACCATATCACTATAAAACACTCTTAAATTTAACTAGAAAGCAGTTAAACACGCACCTAGCTGGCCCTTGCTGTAGTCAGCTGGGTACAGGTTCGACTGTTTTTCTAGTCAAATTTCGCTAATAAGAGTGTTTTTATACGGAGTTTTTCTGAGCAAAATGATTAAGAACCAAGGGTAAAAATTAACACTGTGTTGTTTTTTTTGTGTTTTTTTTTTGTTTTTTTTTTGGGGGGGAAGGAGGGGGAAGGAAAGAAGTAAGAAAAATTGGTTTAATACCGAAAATCATAACAACGACGAGTGGAGACTATTACGGGATGGATACGTTGAGAATTTGGTTTCTAAAGTAAACCAACAACCCTCTTTACTATGTGAATACCGATATAATGCACGTGCCCGGTAAGTGACAACAATCGAGGCCATTTTTTCATAGAAACACCCATCCGGCAGTGCGGTGGGATACAAATGAGGTCACCATTTCCGGTACCGCTATAGGTCAAAGACACACTAACCACATTTAAGAACGCCGCTTCCTGGCAATTGAGGTCACCGCACATGCGCAAACAACGTTTACATACGGATTATAGTTATGCTCCTGTTTTTTTGTACATGCAGTTTGCAATAATTGTACATTTCAATTGAAAAGGATCAATTTGATTGGCCAATACATGTCAATAAAACCACTAACGGGGAGAAATAGTACAGCTCATTAACTACGTAACAGTAAAGTTGTTAAAACATGCCTATAGTGGTCTGGAGCATTGAATACATAAGAAGCAATATATGGGACGGAGAGAACCCCCCTCCTTTGTGGTGGTCATTGCGCTTGCGGAATGTTGTGGTTTCTTTTGAGGTTTTTAGAGGGGGGGGGGGGGGGGGGGGGGGGGTGATTAGGTAACAATAGTCTGGGGAGTGTATAGGTATGGGGGACTAAGGGGGAGTCGCTCGGTTCAATATCTTGCTGGGTATACCTTGCTGTGGATTATAGTTACCGATCCCAACCCCATTCGTGCTGTAAAGAATATATCAGAATATCTTGTTAGTGCGATCGAGGGGCTGGTTCTTTCTATACCCAGCACGATATGTGGCAGAGGGGTACCCCCCTCTTATCCCTATACTTTATACGCACTCAACACTATTGTATTACTAACCCATCCCCCCTTGAAACCTAAAAGGAATTCCTGAGATTCCGGGAACACAATGGTCAACACAAGGGGGGGGGGGGGGGGGGGGGGTGGGGGGGGGGGGGTTCTCTGCCACATGTCGTGCTTCATATGGTTCTTTTACACTTTCCTCTATTAGTAGCCCACACTAAATAACAACAAATAGTTACAATTAGTTTGCTTAAAGTAGGCCCTGTCTTCAGTGTTGTAGTTGATTTTGTGAAAGACATTACGATTATTTATGCTTCCACGAAAAACTGTAACGGCACGAGCTGGCAACATGCAACACATTGCTAACCCACCCGCCCTTTGATAATGCATGGGGATCAAGTTAGTATATATAATGACTCAATTATATACGCCAAATAGCCTTGAAATAAAAATAACGTGAAACAGGTGGTCGGTTCCACCAACGAGCTTCCATGACTTCTGCCATATCCATCCAAAATCAGACTCCTGTGAAAATCGGACCCATTTCCCCTATTATTGGTTAAACCCCCTCACGTGACCTGTCACTCTCTTATGCGCAATGGGCATGCTTAAATATAATATTGGAGGGGGGGGGGGGGGGGGGTGCTGGCTGGTTTTAATGCAGCCGACGTGGTGACCTCCAAACCAATACTTGTATTCTCCCAAGAAGGTACACCTTAAAGTTGAGCCCGTTAAAGAGGATGTAACATTTAGGTTTGTTGGTATCCCATCAAAGAAAATGAAGTACAGTTTCGATTCCTTGAAAACCACAAATCGAGCAAATTAGACGCTGCCGCCAGATTGATTGAACCGGATGAACCGCTATAAACAGGAAGGACATCCGGAACTAGAAATTGTGATTATAAACGATTTTAACAAAATAATACTTTTCTCTTACATCCGTCTCGATTGATATATGACCAATGACTGAATTATCTGGTCTGACACGGTTGCATATTTCAAAACGAGAGTTATGGAATTGGACCAATCTGGACCAATTTCATAGAGCTGATAGCCACACATCGATTTGCTTAGCACAACACAGGGGGTGCGGAGGGGGGGCCCTTCGAGGCTGTGATTGCGAAACGCTGTGGAACCGTCCATTCTCAAAATAGGGGGGAACAATTTTCTCACTCGAAAAATAAAGAGTTTTTGGCATCCAATCTTAACATCTTGTCTTTTGTAGTTGTACAAGGTTGTTATTTACCTTAATGTTTATCATCCAATGACAAAAATTGTATTGAAAATGAAAAAAGCAGTCGAAAAAATAAAGCGTTGACGTACCGTTGATGCGCGTGGAGATTGTGCACAAATACTCAAACGACGTTAACAAATACCTCCCCTAAAAAGGGCAATAATAATCGATAAATTGTGAAAAATCGTGCTTTGACCCCACTCATTTTTTTCCATGGATACGTTAAAAAAGGATGTAGCAGTGATATACTGAATTTTTAAAAAAATCTGCCTGTGACCCCCTTGCGTTTTATCGTGTTGTTTTCGAACGAAAATGGCAGAAAATGACATCGCCCCAAACAAAATCCGTGTAGATCGTGCCTGTGTACCTGGCTTTGCGGACGTTGCATGAATCACTAAATGTGGAGAGCGATACACGGAGCAAATTTGTACGTGTTTCAACGGTGCGCTTCGCGGTAGCGATCTATACGTATTTACTGTGTGAGATGTGTGGCTCATGAGCGTGGAAGAACGAATGAGATACATTTCAACGTTGGTGGCGCACTTTCTTGGGCCCCCCCTCCGCCCCCCCCCTGGCACAACAAACTCTTGCTCAGTAAAAACACTCAATGTGGTTTTCATGCCAATCCTAAACCTGCTGAATACCTGTCAAAAACAATCTACATAATTATATCACACTCAAATTTGGTTTGTAACCCTGTTTTTCCCAAGGAAGAATGTTCATACTAAGCAATCTTTTGTGCTTAGCAGCTTTATGAAGTTGGCCCCCAGGAGACTTCTTTTTCGTAGGGCTTGTTGCGATCTAGTCTTTGCCATGCACAGACCACTGATTCGACCCTAACGACACGATTTGTATTCCAATCAGCGAGGGAGCTGGTCTATATAATCGTGTCGTTAGCCGGCGCAATGCGTGAAAAGTATACGCGACGTACACGATCGATCAATCGCATTCGTATTTGGCAAAGACTAGTTACGATCACGCAGGTGGTAACACGATCTGTCTTAAAGGGATCGTATACGTTTGGTAATTACTCCAAAAATTAATGGCAATAAAAACTTACTTGGTAAGAAATACAACAGCTTTAGATAGTATAATGCATTTTTAGAAACTTTTCACTTCGAAGTACTGCGGTTATGGAAAAGGATATCACTTTTTATCCCCAAAAATTTGAATCTGAGAAGCGTTACTGCAGTGACGTTTCTCAGATTGTGTATTCCAATGCAGATTATTCTTCCTGCGTGGACATAACCGCTCCAGATTTTCGGCAATATCTCAAAATCGCTTCCACCTTTTGAAATGCAATTTTTACAGGTTCGTTTTATGGTATATATCTATAACTATATAGGATTGAAACAAACAATGGGTTCTAATTACCAAACGTATACGACCCCTTTAATGTCAAAAGATCCGGGTTGATGCAATCATGGCCAGGCCAGGGTGCATGGTATCAGGGTACATGTACACTTTCAATTATAGTGTTATAACTGTCTACAATGCAATACACTCTCGGTCGACTTATGTTCACGGGGCACACCCATTTTAATATCTGGATTGGAAAGGAAGGGCGGCTAACAACACGTTGGCGAAAGGTGTGGGCTACAAAGCCAAAGTATGGAAGAACCAGCCCCTCACACTATTTTAAAACAAGACTATAGATATGATCTCTTCAAAGTACGAATACGATTGGAAGTGGGTAAACTAGTTCATAGCAAGGCATTAATAATGCCTCTATTCATATTATAATCGATGGGGAATAATGAAATAAATGAAAATTGGGGAATTAATTAAATACAAATTGCTTGTCTGGTGCGATTGTAATAGCAAGATCTTCGATTTACAATACATGGAAACGTGCAGAGTTGATAGCCGTAGCCCGTATGGGAACAGAGCCTTATTTCCAACACTCACTTAAAAAGCTGTTTTATGACCCACACAATCTCTGTCATCACCCACACGATGCTTATCTCTTGCGCCGCGTGTCCCCAGGTTGAAATCTTCGCACCTTTCAAAATCAACATTTCCTTGCTATTTTGAAGGGGTAACTTCATACCCGGCACCTAAAATACAGACACGTGTACCGCGCGCGTCACTTAGTCCAGGCTAGATTAGTGGGAGCCAACGTACAACCTTCTCTATGGTACAACATAGCTAGTCAGCTTAATCATGGGTGGGAAAGAGGGAGGGGAAGGGGGGGGGGGGGGGTTCAATTGTTTATCTGGAAGAGGAACGCAGTACATTTACTAGTTTGGGACAGCATCTAACACATAAAATGTGAAAACATCTGTATCTCTGTATGCCTGTATATTCTTGGGCACCGGCGGCCGGGCACCGGCGGCCTGACACCGTTCATATTTGGCATGGGTACCGGCAGGGATCCCAAGCAGACAGTGACAGGGTCAGATTTTTGAATTACGTATTTAGGGGTGATTAAAAGGCACAACTGATTACTAATTAACGTTAGATATAGCCCGGCAGATCCGATCAAAGACATAAGCGATAGTTCGTAGTTCGGCATATCCAAACAACGCGTGGTATTCAACTTGCACAAGTCCTTTTATCACTTTAATCCGCCGTTTCCGACCGCCACATTTTGAACGGGCACTGCATAATTATATTATATTACTGCATAGTCAAGAACGTGTACGTGTACGACGATCGACAGACGTCAACAGGCTCGAAACACTAGGGTGAAAACTTCTCACTGAAATCAATCACTACATCCTGCAACTCTATGCGTCCCATGAACCGGTAAAGGCGGGTAATCGGCCAAGTAATACCATAGAGCAAGGAATATGGTAATACTAATAGCAAAAGCACCCTTGACAAAGTTGGGCAGGACAACTTGCCAGGTTTGATGGGTGCCCTTTAAGATTCTTATCTCTTGCAGCCACGCGCATGCCACACGCCGACCCAAGGCCCCCCGTGAGCCCATCGCCTTGGACGAGGCGGCACGCTGCAGCACTCAGCAGGACGGCTGTTTACCGCCGGTTGCCACTCAGTTTTGGTCGTCTCCTTTTACAAAAAAAGTCGAACTTTCACAATTGACGGCTTTTTAGGGGGTTATGCATGATACCTTATCATTTCCGCGTCGTTTCGCTTTCAATTTGTGAAGTAATATATCAGGTTTATCGAAACTAGTGTGTATTGCCTGGTGAAAAAGAAGTTGGGTTTTATATGTGAGTCACTCCACAAAAAAGGTATTATATTTCAAAAAAGTGAAATTGAGTTATACACCTGGATGGAAAGCATGCACTGTATGCTTTTATTTGGTATATAATAAAGCTCTATAGCCCCCCCCCCCCCTTTCTGGAGATATGGCATGTTGTCACATTAATTACTTCCTTGAAGTTCAAATTACACAACTGAGAAAACAGCCTTTTAAATAGATGGCTCTATTGTAGAACAGCAGAACGATATACAATTATACATTTCTGTGAATGAAAACTAAAACTTTATGTATCAAAGTGTCATTCAAGACAACAAATGATAATCACATTTTGATGAAAATGTTAAATCTCTTAACGTTGAGCGGACCATTACATGGTAATGCACAGCGGGACTTAATACCCTTTTTATGGAGCCGGCCACATCAAATTATAATTATGGAATTTCTCGGGGGTGAATTTGAAAGAGCTTCGAGAAAACAACTTTAAAGGTAGTATACACCATTTGTAGATATCGAAAATATTTACTACTGAATTATTAGGAAATACCTTACTCAATTGAAAGTAAATAATGATTCTAGGCATTCAGCAAAAGGATTGCGCTAGATATCCTGTAATTATTCAAAAAAAATGAATGTTATAAAGAAAAAATTCGCTCTCGCCGGACGGCGAGAGCGAAAAAACAAAGATAACATAAGAATAACTACTCGACCCCGGTTGAAAACAAACGCTGTTTTTCGTGTTTTTCTCGGCATCCATGATAGTAAAAGTTCGGAAAAGTCAGTTAAACGATATTTACTATGAAATACAACCCCCCAAATCTACCAATTCATGATAATTCAAGCAATTACCAATGGTGTATACTACCTTTAAGGAAAGACCTCTTCTAAACTTTCAAGGACGTATAGAGAGATATCGCAGACTAGGCTCAGCTTGATAAACAATCCCAACGAGGGAGTGAAGGTCGACCTTCCTTATCGTGTGTGTTGAGCTAGCTAGCTACCGCCGAGGTCTTTTACTGGTGACAGTTAAACCTTCCAGCTCGTTATTAGACACAACAATGATCTACTTCGAATAATGTTATCGAACATCCGTAAAAAAATCAAAAAATCAATCATAAAGCCATTTACAAACATTTCGTTCTGTTTTTGTTTTTGAAAAATCCATATCAGTTTCCTAAAAAATGAATCAATTGCCTAAAATATGTTACCAACATAATTGGTATACGTCTGGTTATTATTCTAGTATTCGGTATACTACAAAGACACCAACCATAGGTAGTCCATTATCAAAGGGGGTAGGGCCCAAAAGTAGTGTGACATGTTGTTAGTGTCATGCAAGTGTCACTGAAATTGACTTCAAACACTTGGTTTTGTTTTGCAGATACTTGCGCTATGTAATCACTCCTTGGGAAAGAAGGCATCAAAGAATGTGTGCGGAGTAATATAATGTCAGATGTAACAGGGATACGAACACTTGGACCCCTGTAATTTATGGACTGATCCATTTCACCAATGACAACATTCACTGAATGGTATACCTTGTTCACGCACATGAACACAATCAAGGAAACAGATAAGAACAATACTTCCTATTGTATTGTCAATGGCTTACCGTTTGGAAAAAATATACAAAATAAAAGGAACACCTATAGCCTATAGTACAACAGATAAACTCGAAGAAGGAACTATTACTTTCCCCCATTCTATTAGGCATATTGTGGTCTGTAAATTATCCTATCTCAATTTCGAAACTTTTTGTTTTGTTTGATCTATATACTGCAGCTCATTTCATTGACGGTCCAGTTAAGTTTATAGTTACTGTTTACATAATCTAAGTTCTAGTTTTGACTGCATTTTTTTTGCTAGACGGTTTTTCCCGAGTTTTTCTTGATCCATGATTTCCAAGCGGACAAACACCCAACTCCGATATCCTGAAGCACTTGTTTATCAGGCCCCCTGCACACATTAGCCTCTCCACCGAGGGTTGACATTAAATAAGTCAGCCTAGTTTCCACGTAACGACCTCAAGAAATGACTCTAAAAACAGACAACTTCGGCTGAGACTCTAAACACAAGCTGCAGATCGTGCACCGGGGCTTCGGTAAAAGTGCAGGCCGCGTGCAGGCGCAGGCAGCCCCCGCAAAGCAATCCCTCGTGACCCGCTCCCAAGGGTCCTTCCATTTACGTCACAGCGCCCAAGCTCTGACGTAAGTTGATGAAAGGTTTTTAGGGGGGGGGGGGGGGGCTATACCCAAGCCGCACTAGGGCCAGGATGTGCCGATAACAAACTTTATTTTGGGAAAGGCGATCCAAACTGGTTTTTCCCTTCGCTGTTTACCCCCGCGGGCCACGCATGTCCCAGATCGATTGCCTCGGCCTCTCTAGTATCGGAGACCCATGAGCCTAAACAAAGGTTAGATTTGGCCAGCTGTTTATAACAAGTCTCAGAAACTTCTCCTCCTTTAAATAAAATACCGGTACACGTTGGAGAAAATGACCCCAAAAAGTCAGCGATCTTTCCCATTTACTTTCCACAAAGGTATAGGTAATCATTTTTTTCCAAAACATATTTTTGATCAACTTCAGCAAAAATGAAACGAGACTAAGCGAATTTTCGTCACTTCCTTTTCCCGTTAACCCAGAGTTGACTACATAAAATGCCAAGTATAGGGAAGTATAGCGATTAAAACGATCGTTCCAAATCACTAGAAATCAAATCAACTGGCTTCAAGTTATACGCACCCAGAAAGCTAAAACCATGAGCACAGATCAATTATCGGAGAACAAAAAGTATTGATGTACCGGTGTGATAGGAAAATCAGACTCCCGTTAAAAATCGGACCCATATTCCTGGCATTATTGGTAACACCCTCTCACGTGACCGGTCACTCTCCTAATTATGTAATCATCTCAGTTAATTATGCATGCGCAATACAACCGATGATTCCGTATGTCAGAGAGTCTGACATTCATTCTACGTCGGTATTTGTTGTTAGATGCAAACTTTGTCAAGCATTTTCCCAAATGGAAAAAGTCAGGAGGCGGATGGAATGGGGGAAGCCCGCCTTGATAGGTCTGATACCCTTTTATGAAGCCTCAGAACTTCGGGGAAGGCATCAATTGTTTGTTTTTTTATTGTGAAAAGCTCATTGAATGCTCCGTAATTGACCCCCCTCTTCAGGCACCCAAATGTCCCCTTTTTATGCAAATCGCCCACCACAAGGCCAAAGGCCACTCGAGGTGTGAGATAGAGGAAAGTGTGGAAGAACCAGCTTCTCACTCTTAAACAATACATTCTGATCTCTTCACAGTATGAATAGGGTTGGGATGGGTAACTAGTCCACTGCAAGGCACTACTGATTGCAAGGCACTACTGATGTTCCCTTTAGCCATATTATGTGTAGAGGTGTCATAGCCCAGGCTGGGCTCGAACCCCCAACCTGCAGAACTACCCGCAGAACTCGAATTCCTTCAATACGGGGATGTGTGTAGTACTTGTTTGTACTCCCAGCAAACGTCACTACTTTAAAGGCCAAACGATCTTTATACCCTTATATCGTTATCCCAGGCTATAGCTTGGGGGCTGTTCTTGCATCACGACACCCAGCCCCCATGTATGCTCCAGGTCCCCACAGACACCCAGCGCGCACCAGCATGGAGCCTCCC